>JADRCC010575010.1:15781-25963 GCA_019843855.1 Hylomyscus alleni | reverse complement strand
CAAGTGAGAGGAAAATGGGGCAACAGAAAAACACACAAAGAGATGGCACAGCTTAATCCCCTGTCCATCACAGCGTCTTTTTGAGGGGAGGATGGACTTCAATTGTACAGTGTGTAAGTTACAGTTCATTGCAGGAAGAACTGTGCCATACAGAACTTCAGAGGACGTGAAATACTGCAGGTTCCATGGATCTATACAGAGAAAGAAGGCACTCTAAACACAGCAGTTCCCAATGTGCATTTCCTGATCGTTTAACACACTCTAAGGGGGAGTGGGAAGTTTAAACAAAATCAACATCACCTTTAAGGGTTTGTAACATGAAAAATACGTTGTACTGGTGAAGGGGCAGAAGGGAAGGGCTTTGAGGGTCTTAAAGCACAGAGGAGCTAATTTTCCTCATAGGTAGATTGTGTAAACATGCACAAGAGAATGGTAAAGTCATAAAATGAAACGTAGGTTTCTAAGGCATTGTGGACATAAAATGGAGCCAATAAATTGCCATGATACAAATTAGGAAGGGACAGAAAAGGAAGTCCAGGCATATTAGCGAATAGAAAGATGGTGGTGGTGAGACTGAGGCCACGGCTATAACCATGCCAGAGTTCAACATCCTAATACTCTATTTACCAGGGAAAGATTGGAATGGCTTGTGAAAATGAGATCTCACAAACTGGGCATGCGCGAGATATCTCAGCCTGCGCATGCACGAGATCTCTCAACCTGAGCATGCGCGAGATCTCTCAGTCTGAGCATGCGCGAGATCTCTCAGCCTGAGCATGTGCGAGATCTCTCAGCCTGAGCATGCGCGAGATCTCAGCCTGAGCATGCGTGAGATCTCAGCCTGAGCATGCGTGAGATCTCTCAACCTGAGCATGCGCAAGATCTCAGCCTGAACATGCGCGAGATCTCAACCTGAGCAAGCACGAGATCTCTCAACCTGAGCATGCGCAAGATCTCAGCCTGAACATGCGCGAGATCTCAGCCTGAGCATGCGCGAGATCTCTCAGCCTGAGCATGCGCGACATATAGGACGTAAGGTTCAAACCGGAGCAACACTTTGGCAGAACAGAACCAGTGGGGAAACAGAGCTTGCCAACAGGAGTTATAGCGAAACTGCTGTGACTCTCTTAATAGCAGGAAACACAGATTTTATGGCAACCATTTTATAGAGGATACCAAACGCAGTTATAAACTTCAAAGGGAGTAATTTTCATTTTAATGATAAGCTCTACTAATTTTTAACATGTGTGTGCCAAATAAAAATAACTATACATAGAAAGTAAGCTTCAACTGAAGTGAATGGAAAAATAGAAAAATCCCCAATTTCGTGTAAAAACATCAATACCCCTATCTTCAATAACCAGGAAGATAAAGGAAATAACCAGGACAAAAAAAATCAGTAAGGATGTAGTTCAGAGCAACACTAACAACAGAGTTGCCCCCGTTGACACGGACTGAGCCCAGCCCAACCGCAGCCGAGTGGAGTTTTGTGTTTTAGAAGTCTATGAAAAACATCTTCCAAAACAGACTAAATCTGGGCCATAAACCACACCACTGAAAACTGTACATTATTTAAATCATATAAAGCATATTGATTAATCAGTTAAATTATCAACCAGCATTACCGACTATGTATGGCATATGGAGGCCTCCACGTCTCCGAGGCCAAGGAGAGAGGAAGTCGGGGAGAGGGTGCGAGGGTAGGACTGGAAGCGGGGGCTGCGATCAGGATGTAAAGTGAATAGATTGATTAATTAATTAAAACATTCAAATGGGGATTGAGATTAGAAAATATTCTGAGTAATTGAAAATATCAACCAAACGTATCAGAATGTTGGAATGCTGACCTGGGAGAACTTAATGGGGTGTCCATAGCCCAGAATGCCTTCTGGAAGGAATTTCAAAGGGAGAGTCCACATCTCCTAAAACTGGAAAGGATAAGACCCAAGCCAGGCTTGTGAAAGTTGTTTCAAGTTTAAGACAGATTTTGTGAGCAGGTATTATTTCTCTTTTGTAAAATATGTTTAAAAGTGTTCAAGGCCAAGCTATGATTCAGGCAAGATCAAAACTGATCCAGATAGTGTTTCAAGCCTTGAAGAACAGGGAAATGAACCGGGTCAGAAGTATGCAGATACGTGTTGTTGTTGTTGTTATCTGTGGTATAATTTTATCTGCATTTCTTTCTTCCCAGTATTTGGAATCTCAACACTAGTAGAGCATAGGATTGCAGATATTTTTTATTAGATATTTTCTTTATTTACATTTCAAATGATATCCCCTTTCCCTTTTTTTTTAATTAGATGCTTTCATGATTGTAGATATTAAAATACTTTCCTCTCATCCCGTTTGACAGGGACATAGAAATGTGAAATAAAGTGGGGTCAGCGGTGTTGTATATGAGAACTGCTAGACATTGCTGCTTAGGTCTGAAAAGGCAGCGCAGGAGTTAAGAATCCTCACTACTCTTTCAGGGTACTCAAGTTCAGTTCCCACTACCTATATTAGATAACTCACGGCTTCCTATAACTCTAGAAGCAGGGAAATCAATGGGTCCTGCCTCGGGGAATCTGTACTCTGATGCACATATCAATATACATGGATGCAAAGGTATATGTAATTAAAAACAAAATAAATCTTAAGAAAAGACAATCAAACTTTTGAATTTATAGTTTATCTCAGAACTAGATCTGTCAGGCCGAACCTCAATGACCTCCTACAATTGTCTATGCAGTTAGGTGGATGACCCAGGTGGTCCTCAGATATCTGGAGACTGGCAAACAGCCTGTCACCCCTCTATTTTTCACAACTTAGTTATTTGCACAACAGTTGTCTTGTTTGATCCCGAAATAAATGATTCCAATAAGACCTCGTTTCTCAGACAAGGAAAGATGAGGCAAAAATTATCCTTTGAAATCTGTATTCCGAAAGCCCTTCCTCGGATATCGGGAACCCACATGTGTAGCTAACAATTACCTTAGCTGTCTATGATGCACTTCCTGTGAAATGATACCACACGTAAGTGAGAAAACACTGAAGTATTCCTCAAAGAGGAGGCTCGTCAGGATCAGACTTCAGTGTTGTGCTGTTATCTGCAAAGGGCTTTGATAACAGTCACACTTAACGGGCCCGTCTCATCATCGGGAGACTTGTTTCTTAATTTAAACACTTAACATGCTCAAAACAGACTTGGACCAACTAGATAGTAAATGGAAGGGGTGAAGCAGAAAGCTGGGTTTGTGAAGATTAAATTAGCTGCTGTCTCTTTTCTATTTTCAGGACTTACATGTCTATATTCTGATTTCTTTATATAGTGCTTAAATGCTTAATTTCCCCGTTTCCCCCTTTAGTCATATACAACTGACTTCCATGGGTCTATTTTCATTCACTTCTAAATTTTCACCCTGCCGAAGCCTGCCGTGTTTTCTGCCACGAGGGGCACAACCTGACCACCTTCTTGTCTGTTTAACATTTCAAGATTTTTTTTTTCTCCTTCCTTTCCTGTCTTGTATCTAATGAGCAAATTATCTAAAAATAGATATGTTCATCATTCTACAAAATGTTGTATCTCCTGCAGGTTGGAGGCCAATGTGATTGTAAGAGACGTGTGTCTGGCAGACAGTGCCTTCGGTGCCAAGATGGATTCTATGGCCTGCAGGCGCTGGATCCTGACGGCTGCCGTCCCTGTAACTGTAATCCCTCTGGGACTGTGGATGGAGACATTAGCTGTCACCAAAATTCAGGCCAGTGCTCGTGCAAAGCGAATGTTATTGGTATGTATGATGCACAAGTTTACAGTCACATCTCTATTCCCATCTGTGGGGGGGAAGCCTCTACTTGATTTCTTAACTGAAGGGTAAAACGATTTTCTTGCTCAAGGCTGGGAAACACAGTTCAGATGAAATTAACTGTCTAAAAAAATGACTAAATTAATAATTCCATCAAGCTATAGTTTGAAGCTTAGTTTAATCAACCCTTTAGAAGTTCCTTTAGCCAGTAGATGCTTTAGGTACAAGAACAAGACTAATAAGTCATAGAAAAATATAATTTGCCTGCTACATAGATGTTTCTTTTAGAAAATTAGCACTTTTTCAAAATGTTTTACACTTAATAAGTTCTAAGCAAATCATTTTCCTGCTAGTTTTAATAGACCAAAATAAATGGATTTTTTTTCCAAGACATTCTGTGCTAAAGGGTACTTTGTGATAAATCTTTCCATTTTTTTCTATTATATTTCTTTGAACTGTCCCTATGAAATGCAAAGCAAGCCAACATAATTCCACACATCATGTTTATTGCTAGAGTTACTTATAAAGGGTCACATAATTTTAATTTTGTAATTCTGTACCAAGCTGATTATAATAAACAGCGGGCTTCAGTGTTATTTATCATTTTTTTATACAAGACATGCTTTTTTTGTTTGTTACTCCCACAGGTATTTTTCAGAAATTAGATTTGATTATAGCAATTTATTACATCCAGCACTTTTGAGGGGAACCACCGCCACATAAGGACAAAATTTATCAAGTGCCCAAAATGCACCACATACATAATGCACTTTGAAATTTTGATGTATGAGAATATTATGAGGGGAAAGTTTGCTGATGAAGTGCACCCTGTGTTCTAACTGAGCATGCCCTGGCTCCTGTGTGAAGTGCACCCTGTGTTCTAATCATGCATGCCCTGGCTCCTGTGTGAAATTTAAAAAAAAAAAATTCTATTGTCACCTAAGACACCAAGTCCTGTGTGGTTATACTGAGACTGACCTCAAGTTCAAAATAATAAAAATGCCTACCAGTAATTTGTACACCACACATGAGCACACACACACACACACACACATGCATACATATGCATATATGTGTATGTATTTACATGTAATTCTGAATAATGTATTTTTGTGTGATATAACCCAATTTGTTTTGTTGATGCATACGTATACAAAACACCACATCTCTAGTATTTCTGGTATACAAACATTTTAATGAATTAAAAGATGATGGACAGGTCTGATGGCATCACCCAGAGGCCCTCTGGTTTAAGGAAAGATTACATAAAAGTGGACACTATTAATCCCGCCTTTATTTATGGCAAACACACAAACGCTAATTTATAAAAACCAAGTCCAGCCGACTTGTAGAGGATAGCTTCACTGTGTGTGAGGGATGACATGAAGTACACCTTCCATGTGGCTTTCTTTGTTCTCAGGTATGAGACATGTTTTAAATTCAGGATATGGAAACACAAGTTAACTCATGCCTTTGTGCACAACGGAGTGGTAGCTTCTCCATTTCTGTAACATGCATCCTGTGGTAGTTTGATCCTACAGCTTGGACAAGAAAGAAATTTTAATTACTTATAATTCATCAAAATCTTCGCCATTTACTATCACTTACTATCACGATTTACTCATGCTACAGTGTTCTGCAGGAAAATATAAATATGTATTTTGTGAAGATTAAATCCTCCATTTCACAATACTGTAAATGGTGATTTCCAGAGCAAATCTCCACGAGTGAAATACTTTTAATAAAATCGTGCACTTGACGTGAATATATATTTTCCTAATAGGATTAGCAACCGTCCTTGCTGAAGATTACCTCGTTAATAGGAAGAAACAAACCCCCTGAAAATACAAGAGTGTGTTGTATGCGTTTCAGAAGGCAAACTGTTTGAGTTAACAAAACTGTTAAATCTTACTAATGATTCTATCACCAGTAAAATACATTACCACCAATAATTTTATTAAAGTAGGTCATTCATCTAGAATAAAAAGGGAAGACTGTGAGTTAAATGCCAAGTGTGCTAACTCGCCTGCACTTGTTAGCTCCGAGTGTGATGCCCTGTAGGCCTCTGCGAGTATCGTTAGGAATAGATTACCTGTCAGGAATATGTATGGCATATTCAAATAAGCGCTGTGCATATTTTTAAAACTGATCTGATATGAATCCATGTAGACCGATTTTAATAGTTCAAAATGAGTCATAATTCTTGTTAACAATACAGTTATTTTTAAAATTTGCAGCAATCGAGGTCCTTTTTTATTTTCCTTATTGAAATTAAATGATATGCCTTAGGTGAGCCATTCATCATTGTTAAAGAACTTGCCTTCCACTGGCGTTTGAATGAATTTTTGTCCATATACATACATATTATGCATTTCCTTCCAGCTTAGGGCTACTTTTCTCCATATCCAGTGCCTGAGTGTGTATTTGACTCTTGTTTTAGGACTAATTTTTTATTACAATTGTACAATTATAGTTTGAAATAGATGTCTCAATTGGTTCGATGCAATGAGGGCAGGTGTTTACGTTCCCGGATAGACGAAGTGTGTGGTGCAAAGGAAGGACTGTGCGCCTAAGCACCACGCTGTTGCATTCTTTCAAATCCCTTTCCATGGCTGCATCCTTTTTTTTTGAGACTAACCTGAGTTGTCAGGGGTTTAAGTTTCGGTGACAAAACATTCTTCTCCATTTGTAAAATGCATGTACGCGCTCCTCTGAAGAGGAGTACCATAAGGCTCTGCATTCGCTTCGTGCTTGAACAGGTGTGTTGGGATCACATGGTTTGACAAGCACTGAGATTGCTTTATGAGCCAAAGCAGGCATAATTTATATTAATTGAAAATGATAAAATATAGGACCCTACAAAGGATTAAAATAAAAATTACTCTGGATAAGTTATATTTATGTGAATTATTTAATTCTTAACGCCTGAATGTAAATGTGCCTATTGCTTTCACAAAGGCAGTTAGCAGACCAATGTTTTATCTTTTGCTTCCCTCCCAGCTTTTAAAGGTATAGTAAACAAATACAAATTCGGTGTATTTACAGGATACAACATGGCACTTTGGCATGTGGACCATTCGCGAAATGATTGCTTGAGGCTAATTGGCATACCTACTCTCTACAAGCTAACATATTTGCAGTAAAGAATATTAAGATTTATCCTTTTACCGGTTTTTGCGTGTACACTTTAAAACAGTTTACCACTGAGATTCTAACCACAATTTTAGAGAACTGAATTCTGGATCCTGTTTATTCTCTCTAGCTGGTATTTTGTACTCTGCTTACTCCTAGAAAAATCTTATTAGCGCTCTTCAGGCAATTTTGATTTTTACAGAAGTTACTCGAATCGCCATGTGCATTTTTTTATTCTTCCAAAATAGTCCTGATGTTCGTGAAAGCGGGTAAAAGTCCCCATGCATGCAACAGAAGTAATACGTGTATTCTGCATTCTATGCTCCATTGATTAGCAATTAAATTCCACAAAGCACCCTGTTTACCACTCACAGATTAGAGCTACATCACAATTGCTGTAGTCTTTTGCATAGATGGCCATCCTGGAGTGGTCCTCTCTGTGGTTCAGATCTGTGTGCAATGTTTAGTCTTCAGCCCTCTTCAACGAAACTATCTAGCCTTCCCCCTTCCCCCTTACCAATGTGTCTTGTTTCCAGGACTTAGATGCAATCGCTGCAATTTTGGATTTAAATTCCTCCGGAGTTTTAATGGTGATGGATGTGAGCCCTGCCAATGTAACCTCCATGGCTCAGTGAACCAACTCTGTGATCCACTTTCTGGGCAGTGTGCATGCAAGAAGGAAGCTAAAGGACTTAAGTGTGATGCTTGCAGAGAAAACTTTTATGGGTTGCCCTGGAGTGCTTGCGAGGTCTGCGACTGCAGCAGGGCTGGCTCCCAGGCTGGGACGGTCTGCAACGCTGAGACAGGGCAGTGCATTTGTAAGCCCAATGTTGGAGGGAGACAATGTAATCAGTGTAAAGAAGGGTACTTCAGTCCACATCAGAATGATTCCCACCTCTGCTTGCCCTGTAACTGCGAGAAGACGGGGACCATCAACGGATCTCTACAATGTGACAAGTCAACCGGGCAATGTCCTTGCAAATTAGGGGTAGCTGGTCTGCACTGCCACCGGTGCAAGCCTCACAGGTTCAATTTAACAATGGGCAATCCTCAAGGGTGTCAAGCTTGTGAGTGTGACTCCTTGGGGACATTACCTGGAAGCATCTGTGACCCCATCAGTGGCCAGTGCCCATGTCTACCTCATCGACAAGGAAGAAGGTGTGAGCGGTGTCAGCCAGGTAAGAGAGGCTCCTCGTCAGTTCAGTGACTCGCAGGTAACCCCTCTGTTTCTAGCTGCAGCTTAGAAAGAATGTAGGTTCAACGCCATTGCTGCAAACCATCCAAACTGAGCTGTGTGACCTGCTTGAGACTGTCTTGTTCGTGCATTTCCTGTGAGTGAGGAAGGGGGGCACTTTAGAGGAATCAAACATGCTTCCTGGTAGAGGCATGCTATAATTCCTTACCTTCAAGTGGGTGCATTTTTTAATCAGTTAAAAGATATGTAACTGAGAAAGGCGATTGTTATTTTGTTTTCTAAAGTAGAAGAATTTGACCTAACCATCTGTACAGTATCAAATATCTAGATGATAGATCAAAGGTATACACTCACTGATAAGTGGATACTAGCCCAAAAGCTCCAAATAACCAGGATACAATTCAGAGACCACATGAAGCTCAGTAAGAAGGAAGACCAAAGTGTGGATGCGTTGGTCCTTCTTAGAAGGAGAACAAGATACTCACAGGAGCAAATATAGAGATAAAGTGTAGAGCAGAGACTGAAGGAAAGGCCACCCAGAGACTATCCCACCTGGGGATCCATCCCATATACAGTTACCAAACCCAGACACTATTGTGGATGCCAAGAAGTGCATGCTGAAAGGAACCTGTTATGGCTGTCTCCTGAGAGGCCCTGCCAGAGCCTTACAAATACAGAGGTGGATGTTAGCAGCCAACCATTGGACTGAGTGCGGGGTCCCTAATAGAGGAGTTAGAGAAGGGACTGAAGGAGATGAAGGGGCTTGCAACCCCATAGGAAGAATAACAATATCAACCAACCAAACCCTCCAGAACTCCCAGGGACTAAGCCATCAACAAAGGAGTATACATGGCTCCAGCTGCATATGTAGCAGAGGATGGCCTTGTCATGCACCAATGGGAGGAGAGGTCCTTGATCCTCCCTCGATAGATGCCCCAGTGTAGGGGAATCGAGGTGGGGAGGTGGGAGTGGGTGGGTGGGTGGAGGAACACCCTCCTAGAAACAGGGGAGGGAGGATGTGATAGGGTGTTTCCAGGAGAGAGGGAAACCAGGAAAGGGGATAACATTTGAAATGTAAATAAAGAAAATATCCAATAAAAAAAATTTCTAAGTGAGGTGACTGGTAAAAATATTATTAAAGAAAGGGGTGTACATTCTGGCATCATAAGGAAACATCTAGGATTAATTGTAAATGCCATTATATAATTAATTAGATGGCTGTCTGATCTCACTGTATAGAAGCCTACCTTTTCAATTGTTTGCTGGTGGGAGTAAAGACCTTTGCTTTTAAAAATATTTTTGATTAAAGTAATACTTTATAATGAGCATATTTTGAGATATTTTAAGCATAGCTGAAGCTATATTGATTTAGGAAAATCACAGGAGTTGGTTCTTCTCTGGAGTCTATGACACTGTAGCCATGAGTCTTCGGCTAGGTTTACAGTAACGGGCAGAAGTTGTCTCCTACTGAGCTGGCCTTAAGTCCAGGGAGGTAACTATAGGTTACTTCCAATATATAAGTGTGCTTATTTCACCGCTGGGGATATCTTACCAGCAGAGAGAGATCATGAATTCAAGAGGGTCTTGGAGACAACATGAAATGGAAGAAGACAGAGAGGGGGGTATGTATGATGCAAATACAGGTTCCTTCTCCTGTGGGAGAAAAACAAGATGGATAAAGCCACTTAATTTGCGATCCCATGAACTTGAAAGCCAGACAAAAAAAAGCAAACATTAAAAATTACAAGAACGAAGCTAAGATCAGGGGTTGCCAGGAGCTGAGCCTTGTGGAAAAGAAGTGACTGGGAAGAGACACCAGGGGAGGTTCAGAGAAGTTAGCACTGTTAAAACCTGATTGTGAGTAGCTACACAACCACGAGCTTTCAAAATCCATTGATACATACAAGGAAATATGAGAAACTAGGCTGCAGTAAAACCGAGTAAGAAGAAACTCCGCCATCACCCCCAGGCTACAACATTCACATTCTCCTTTCCTCCCCCCACCCAAAGAGGCTTCCCTGCTCCCCTCTCTGTGGATGGTTGGCCACCATGTGTTCCTGATGATACCTA
>JADRCC010575010.1:2005-15681 GCA_019843855.1 Hylomyscus alleni | reverse complement strand
CACATTTGCTGTCTGTTGAGGTTTTGCTCTTGTGAACTGATTTTGTGTTCTTTCCTTAAAAAACATTTTCCTTTAAAAAGTTGTCTGGTTTTTCTGGGTACAGTCTCCTGAATGGTGAGTAAACCAGGATTCTACGTCCTTGTTTTTCAATGGTAAAGGGATTCCAACAAGTCCAGTGATGTATATTTTGGCTAATTATCTTCGGGTAAAATTGAATGTTTCCTTCTGACTGAATTGTGCATACATTGTGCATGTCACCTATTTTAAACAACTTTTCTAATTTTGGATAAAACTCAAACTCTTCTCCTTTTGATGAAGGTCTGATACATCATCCAGATATCTGGACGCTCTTAATAACCTTGACTGTGGTCTTCTGAGTGCTCTGTGTGTTGTGCCAATGCAGACCTGGAGAAAAAGAGGCTAAACAGATGAAAGAACGGGCTTTTCTTTCTCTGTGCACCATCTCTGGTTTTACGCTTCTTCCCATCTTAGTCCTAACCAGGGTGACCCATTGTTTCCATTCTTCAGCTGTTTGCCTTCACGGTGTCTCTGCAGTGGCTGACGCCTTCTAACTCAGCTACCCTGATTCGAGTTTTAGTGTAGGTGTATGTGGGGTAAGGGGCTGGATGAGTAGCCCCAAAGATATTCCTGTCTCCATGTCCCCAGTACTGGAATTACAGGAGCATGCTACCATCCTCAGTTTTTTAACTTGTGTTTTTCTGGGCTGGACTCAGGTCTTCATCCTTGTGTGACATCTCCCCAGCTCCCAATTTCTGTGTATCTTAATGCTTTGGTTTATTCTTCTTGGTATTTCTATAGACAGTTATTATAGGATACTTTTGCCATTATCCAGGGTGCTGGTTACCAAGTATCAATTTATTTCTTTTAGAATTAGATTGAAACAGAGCTGTGTCTTCAGAGTGTATAGGATTGGTTGGGTTCTTTAAATAAAAGTTCTCATTTAAAAGAATGCCTAACTCCCCATCGTACATTTACTGAACCAAAAATATTTTCTAGACACCAGTGTTTTAAAAGGTATTTTCATTCAAATGCCTATAAGTATGTAATCATAAGGCAAATTTGAAAATGAGCTAACATTTATTTCATGTGCTGGTTATTATTTGCATCCATAAAGAAGTTCAAGTTCAAGAAATCATGTTACACTCTCATTCCAAACACCTTCTTTTATTACTTCTTTTTATGAAAGTTGTATGGATCTATGTAAGAGGAGTGTCTTAGTCAGGGTTTCTATTCCTGCACAAACATCATGACCAAGATTCGAGTTGGGGAGGAAAAGATTTTTTTCACCTTACACTTCCCACATTGCTTTTCATCACCAAAGGAAGTCAGGACTGGAACTCAAGCAGGTCAGGAAGCAAGAGCTAATGCAGAAGCCACAGAGGGATGTTCCTTACTGGCTTGCTTCCCCTGGTTTGCTCAGCTTGCTTTCTTATAGAACCCAAGACTACCAGCCCAGGGATGGCACCACCCACAAGGGGCCCTACCCCCTTGATCACTAATTGAGAAAATGCTCCACAGCTGGATCTCATGGAGGCACTTCCCCAACTGAAGCTCCCTTCTCTGTGATAACTCCAGCCTGTGTCAAGTTGACACACAAAGCCAGCCAGGACAAAGAAGAAGCTTTCCTATGTGTATATAGACCACACTTTTTTTTTTAACCTAGCCATCAGCTGATGGTAAAGAGAATGAGATTGCGTCACTTGAGACAACGTGCGTAGAACTGAAGGTCAGGTGTTAAGTGAAATAAACCAGGCTCAGAATGGCAGGTACTGTGTGAGTTCACCCTTATGGGGCACATTGATAAGTTGGGATCCCATAAGCATAGGGTGAGGCGCAGGTAACAGATATAGGGAAGCGTAGGAAGATGGAAAAGATTGGTAACTGGATTCTAAGAAGTTTGGCATACTGCGGAGGAGTGTAGTAAATACACAATAATCTTAATATTTCTAAAGGACGAGACAGAAAGGAGCCTTTGTTTTTAAATTTTTAATTAATATTTTAATTAATTCTTTGAAAATGTCATGCAAAATTTTGCTCATATTCTCCCAGTTTTCTCCCCTTAATCCCTCTTGTTTCCACTCACAAGTCCCTACTCCCCTAACTTCCCGTTTCTCTTGTTTTAATTTGTGTTGTCTATATCTTTCTGGGTGTGGGGTCATCCATTCTCACGTGGCTGACCTACAGGGGCCACACCCTTAGAGATGACTGATGTGCCTTTCCTAGAAAGCTACCAGCTGTCCATAGATCCTCAGTTAATGGTAAGGGCTCTTGAACTGCTTCTCATGCCATGCTAGATGGTAACTGTCCTGGTCTTGTGCAGGTCCTGTACAGGCAACCACAACTGCTATGAACTCATGAATATAGTAGTCCTGTCATGTCCATAAAACACATATCCATGCACACACACACACACATTTAGTTGATTCAAATATATATATATATATATGTATATATATATATATATATATATGTTGTGTATCAGTTTTCAAAAGATAGAATGAAATTTAAATCAGAACTTGATGCAAAAATGGATTAGGTGTAGGTAGCATTAAAACGAGAATGTTTGTGTTGTTAAGAATGTCAACCTCTTGACTGGAAAGATTACTTAGTGGTACAGGGCCCTTGAAGTTCCTGCAGAGGACCCAGGTTCAATTCCCAGAACCCACAAGGTGGCTCACAACCATCCATAACTCCAGTTTCAAGGGATAAAATAACCTCATCTGGCCTCTATGGCCACAAATGTGTTTGTGGTGCATAGACATACAACGTATCCCTACATACATAATTAATCAATTAATTAGGTTTACAAAAGAATGACAAACTCATATTGTGATAATTTAGTGGAAAAGGCAGTAGATAGATAGAGGATGTGATTAGGAGATCCAGTTCTTCAGTAGATAGACAGAGGATGTGATTAGGAGATCCAGTTCTTCAGTAGATAGACAGAGGATGTGATTAGGAGATCCAGTTCTTCAGTAGATAGACAGAGGATGTGATTAGGAGATCCAGTTCTTGCAGCCACTGACTTGTCAGTGGCCACCATCTGCCTTCAGCAATTGACAGCTCTGAGCTTCTTCCAGCAGCTGTTTCTACTCAGTGGCAGGCAGTGCTGTTTCTAAGTATGTGAGTGGTGCCCGCTGCTGCTTCCTTCTACTGCGAATCCCTTGGTCAAGACCCTTTTCAGGTCCATAGAGAGCTAACTATAAGAGAGACTTTCAAGGGAATCTGTGGACAGACCTGAGCTTGTATTAAACACGTGAGAGCCCCTGTTATAAAAATGGAAGTGGTATTGGATTGATACAAATAATTAGCAAATAACAAACTTGGGAGTAGTCCATCTGCTAACTCTTGAGGGAATCCCTCCAGCAACAATGAGTTTGCCACTTTTTACACGGCTGTAATTATTAGTGAAATTTGAAATAATAACCCAAAGACGCTAAAGGCCAGTGAGGCACTGAGGGGATGATACATGAACAAAATCTCTTGTTAGTTTTTTATTTTTCCCCCATATATTTCATAGTGCTCTGTTTATAATCTCACTCATACACTTCCTAACACGAGGTCTCACCCTCGGACATCTGGAAATAATGACCCAGGATTATAAATTCTGGAATGGAATTGTAATACTCCGCCAAGAGTTCAGTTACTTATACTGATAAATCCTCCCTCTACTGAGAAGCCTTCTGATCGTGGATACTGTAGATGTCTTACACTAATCAAATAATACCGTATTTGCACCACTGCATAGAGCTCTCATTGAGTGTCAGTTGACAGGGAAAGTGGTAGAAAGCTAAGCTACAAATGCATACGCAATGTCCACTTTACAGCAATGGTCTGCTGAGCTTCAGGGCCGCTCCAGTCTCTAGCCCTATATTTCACACTCTTCCTCAGGGGCACCAACTGCTCTGAATGTTTAAAAGTCTCTGGATGGCAAATTGAGTAGGCATAAAGCTCACTGAGCGGGGATCTCGGTAGAAGCAGAAACTGCCTGGTTGCCTGGAGACTGAGTTTGTCACTATTTCTTAGTTTTTCTTTATTGTTTCCAGTTTTCCTTATTTAAGATTACAAGTGCTTGACCAGAGAACAGCCCAATCAGCTACTCTGGCTATTGATACAACTCTTGAGTATTTCTCAGGCTCTCCAACTAAGGAAACTCCTGACCAAGCATCCTCAATGCATAAGATATTAGACTGTCTTTGTACACACGATAGCTGAATTAGTTAGCCCTTGTCCCAAAGACACTGATGCACTAAGAAATTAAATAAGCACAGAGTAAACCAAGTATAGACATGCTTTAAGAATGCACACTATTTTCTCATCATTGGCTGTAATACCCACTCGGCCCTCCTTGAAAGAGGATGGCAATTGTCCCCATCCTTTGGGAGGGAGTTTTGTGGCATCTCTATTTCAGTAAAGGGCAAAAAGGAGTTAGTTTTCTAAATAGTAAGCAATCAGTATCATTTAAATTCCCAATAGAAGACTGGGGTGGGTTTTAAGGTTAGGGGGACCAGGGCAGAATCAAGGCAGAGGTGGAGTTGGGGTTCAGGGTAGGAGTACCAGGGATGGGTCGGGTCAAAATAAAGATGGAGAGAGATTTTCCAGCACCTTCTCCCTTTTTAATTTATGTTTACCAAGATTCTCACATGGCATTATATACCAAGGGCTTGTAACTTCTCTACCATATCCAACTGCCCCATGGCTTTCAGTCCTTCTATACTTATTAAAATTTAATATTTTTAATATAGTCCATTTATTGTTCCACCTTGTTCTTCTACATTTTAATTACACTTGGGTGTGTGCATGTCTGAGTGAGTGTGTGTTTCTAGGTCAGAGGACAACTTTGAGGAGTTAGTCCTCTCCTTCTCCCATGAGGGGCATGGAGATGGATTCGAGTCATCAGGTTTGGCAGTAAGTGCCCTTACCATCTGAGCCATCTCGTCATCTTGGTTTTGAATTGAGAGATGGTCTCTGGTCAGCCCAAGAGGACGTAGTACCCCATACTGATCCTCGCATTTCTTATCCGTGGCTCTGTCTATGTTCAGGGGTGAGTTCTATGACTCTGTAGGTCTGCTTTTTATAGAATTTTTTTTGGATATTTTTAAGAACAAAACTCTGTGACTCAAGACATTGACTACTTTTTCTACTCCAAGGATTGACCATACTCACTGTTTTTCCTTGAATATTGCAGTTTGTAGGAGTTCAGGTGCTTGACCTTCCTCTCCTGCTTTGGTCAGAATCTTTAGTCCCCTCCCCACAGCTGGATTCCACACCTCATCTTTGCAGCTGCCTCATGTTGGGTCCTGGGTTTTCATAAGTCTCTATCTTTACTTGTCTTGGTTTATTTGTATACATGGGCCCAACATATGCTCTAGCATCATCTAAAAAGGACACAAGAAAGGAAGTCATGGCATTTTGTATTTCTAGAGTGGCCTTTATTGTTTGAGAATATCCAACTACAAAGAGGTGTGTGAAATTCTGCATGTGCTTCAAACAGTTTTCACAAAACAGCATACCATTGTTTTAGCAGTCTTGCATCCCCGGCTTTCCAGATGTTTCTATCATTCCTGTGAATCTTGTTTTCAGAAATTTCAGGCTGGTGTACTTTTTGTTTAGCAGTTCTGCTGCTCGGTGAACCATTTTTTTGTTTAGGAATGAGCACTCTTTTGTTCTATGGACACCTTCCTGGTAGATTCACCGCAACATGTATACAGGTTTTGACCAGATAACTAACTGCATGCCAAGCCTGGCCAGGTTGAGAAATAAAATTACCTGTCACAGGTAGCCTTCCCACGAGCTCCTTGTTAGGTGCCACACCCCACACTTGTTCTACCAACTCCTTCTCCTCTGTGTTTTCCTTCTGCAGCTAAAGCTTCCTGTCTTCTCCTAAAGCGTGAGCCCAACAGCCTCTTCCTTGAGGGAGGGATAAGTCAACCCCATATTGGACTGGAGAGATTTTTCCTCTTCCTTGAGGGAGGGATAAGTCAACCCCGTATTGGACTGGAGAGATTTATTTATTTATTTATTTTATTTTTTTATTTTTTTGGTGCTTTGAAGTCCACACTTTCCTTTCTGGGTTTATGTGAGTTTGATCAATATGCTTATTGTGGGACTCTCTACTGAAGATCCTTATTTTTCCTCTTAGATGTCTGTTATTGACTGCTATCTCCTTTTAGAAAAAAAAAAAAAATTTCATTTGGGGGAATTTTGAGAAGGGAAAGATTGTTCAATCTACCATGTTTAACTGACAGTGCTGCCCTGCATTTTCTGGGCTGTAATCTTGTCATGTCAAATCATTATAACCAGGCTTGACTCCCCTTTCTCCCAGAGCTCCCGACTCATCCATCACAGTCAGTCCTGGGGGCTTTACCTCGTAGCGTGACTCCATTCTGACCACTTCCTAGCACTCTCAGGCATTCCTCTCCAGTCTAAACTACTTGTTCCTGTACTAGCCAAGCAAATTCCAAACTCTCTCACTCTCTGCTTTATCCTTCTTCAAGGACTCCTGGCCGTGTCTTTGCAGAGACAGGTACTCCCCAAAAGTCAGAGAAGTCTGGTCAACCCGCCCTCCACTGGCTTTCCAGCAGGGTGAAGCACAAAG
Organism: Hylomyscus alleni; assembly: GCA_019843855.1. Lineage (NCBI taxonomy): Eukaryota > Metazoa > Chordata > Mammalia > Rodentia > Muridae > Hylomyscus > Hylomyscus alleni. The sequence goes on along the minus strand of JADRCC010575010.1, from coordinate 9,062 downwards.
CAGGCAGGCTTTCCTGGCGGCACGGTCTGCAATTTCCAGAGGCTCCCTGACTATGTTAGGATCTCCCCAGCCAACTGCTGTTACTGTGGCTCTGCACAATCATACGGTGTTATCTCTCAGCCATATGGTTCAGAGCCTTCATAAACGGCTATCCATAAATATTTATTGAATGAGTAATTATGTATAAAAATACCTCGGTTGCCTTTGCCTATTTTTAGGCGTGGGAGCAGCAAAGACCTGTGGAGATGTCCTTGTGCCTCCAGATGATCACTTTCCTACTCTGTAAGGAGGAATGATAGCCTAAGTCGTGTGCGTTTTGAAAACAAAGCAAGATATAGTGTTTACACATGCATACCCTAAGAATGGGGCAAAGTATAATTAGGATAACTGTTGGTTTTTGCCATCTTCTGACTTAAGAATTTCCTCTTTGAACTTGGTTTTCTGTCTTTCACCTCTTAAGATGACACTTACAGGGAAAACACAAGTGGACATGATTGACAGCAGCAGTCTCTACTCTACCCAACTTCTTTGAGGAAAGATGTGAGTCAAAGATCACATAACACAGGACACAAATATACATAGGCACATGCAAGCAGTAGGAGCCAGAGAGAGAATCCCAGCCCGCTTCTCTTCTGTGACTATAAATATAAGGTGGCCCCTGCTAGAGGGCTCTACATAGATTCTTGCCCCACTTTCTTAAAAAGCATCATCGAGGAAGGTTTGTGTAATGAAATCTCATGTATTATTAACCTAACCTTAGTACAGACGTACAAGGAATGGGCTTAATTCAGCTGAAATTTATAGGCAATTTGTTAACACAGCAATGTGCACGGCAAGGCACGTTAGAGCCACATTGGTTTTAATACGCCATTCAATAACTTGAGCAGAGGTTAAAAATGCTGCTTAACCTCCATTAAGTATTTTTAAAATGCTTTAATTTAAAATTATTTGTAGTGTGTGAATAAAGATGAACGTACACATACCCACAATAATAAATACAGCACTAAACATGTTTCCCCTGGTTTTTTTCTCCGGCTCTGGATGACCTCGTACCATTCAGCAGCTGTGCCTAATCAGAGGCCAGGCCAAGAAAGGCAGAGAAGGATGTGAAGCCATCCTGGGCTAGCGACCCTCCCATGTCCTTGAGAACCAGAGGCAGACAGGGGGTTTTATTGAGGCCATTGCAGCTTTGAAATACAATAAAGCCTAATTTATAATGGAAACCGCTTCTCGTGACAAGCTGAGTCCTAATAGAACAATGCTTCATGTTTTCTCCAGCATTGGCTTTCGCCTTTTGCTTTGTGAGTCACATAGACAATTAGGGAATAAAACAAAGTATCTTGTTTCATTAGGAAGCATATCCTCCTGGCTAAGTGATGGGCTCATAAACCAGAATTTCATGAAGACCCTGCCAATGGAACTGGAATCAGGTGGCCGATGTTCTCTTCAAAATTAGGGCCTGTGTTGGGGTAGAGAATCTAATCGCACCAGTGTCCTGGTGCTTGGTGGGAAACAAAAAGTTTGATTTAATGTGTTTTCCTCAGTGAGCTTGAGGCTCATGACAAGCACGTCTCCCCATGACAAAGGGCTACAAAAGAACCTTGCCTTGGAGAACCTGGACTACACACGTCCGAATATGAGGAAGGTCGGGAGAGTTATTTTAACTTCGACTTAGAAGAATCTCACTTCTGTGGAGACTTCATAAAAACTGTTTCAGTAATGATAGTGCAGGATCACTGCTGAGTGTTTACTAAGTGCTCGGCTCTGCCTTGGAGCTTTGCCGTGAAGCCCCGTGTCATATGCATATTTCTATGATGGAGGGCTCACTCTCCCCTCACCTAGTAAGGTAAGAGGGAATAGACTCTTACAGTAGAAGAGGCATTTCAGAAGTCCCTGAGAATCTGACCATAGAAGATGTGCCTCAAACTATGGGACCTTTTCTGGAAAAAAAAAAAAGTCTTAAATATTCATTAAAAATCACTTGAGGCTGCTGTAAATTACATACAGTTGCAAATATCTGTAACGTCTCATCTTCAACTTCCCCTCAACACGTGATGATGCTGGCTTGTTGCTTCAGGCCCTGGGATATCTCATTTGTTGTGGAAAATCCAAGTAATAGACATGACAAAAAAAACCCAGCATTGTCGTGGGCTGCCTGAGTGAATGAATGAAGAGCTGAGGAGCCGGCTCTAGAAATGGGATTATCTCCATAAACTAGACTGGAAGAATTTACAGATAGTCTCTATACCATAGAGAAGACACTTGGAAGTGTCAGTTTAATAAATACTGAAATGCAATAGAATGAAAATATAGTATAAAAGTTTGACTTGGGTCATGACAATGTGCAATGTGTGTATAATCATTTTAATCTCCCCGGTTTTATCAGAGATTTCAGTATTTGGGTTTTTTGTTCTTATTTTTGTTTGACACTTAGAAAGTATGCTATAACTGGGCATGCCGGCCCATGCCTTTAATCCCAGCACTGAGAAGGCAGAGGCACACATTCTTCCCTGTGAGTTCCAGGCTAGCCTGGTCTACGTAGTAAGTGGCTGGCCAGCTAGGGCTACACAGTGAGAGACTGTCTTTTAGAAACAAGGAAGAAAATGAATAGGAAACATGGTTCTAAGAGTCTTCCCACCGATACTCACACAGATAGGAAAACCGAGCTTTGTGTAAAACACACAAGTCCAGTAGAAAGCTTCGGGACATTGGAGTCCACCACGCCCTTTGTTCTGAAAGCAAGAGATCTGGGGCAGGGAGAGCAGGCGTTTTCCATCTCTCATTTGAATCATCAGTTGATTTGTCATAAGTCATACTTTTATTGTCCCGATACTTACACATCCCCTTCCACATTCCCTGCAAGGCTGGACCACTCTGACCAGTGACGCTTGACTCACAAGTTCCTATTGATCATATTTTCCTCTTATTGGGAAAAATGCTTTCATGTTTTAAGGGACATTTATCCAACTGTTTACACATCCTTTTCCAGCTTTCCACCTATCCTTCCATCCAGATGTCTACCCGTCCCTCCATCCACCCATTGAGCCATCCATTCATTTCACTGCTGTATCCAGTGTTCAGTTGGGACATCTATTTAACATAGTACCAGATACTAGGCCCTGGGCTCCTTTAAGACATAAAATCGCAAACATACAAAGGCCTTGTGTTTTAAACAGGGAACACTGCTTTCTATAATCACAAGGAGCACGTAATATAGACGGGGATGTGAATGGTGGGTTCTTCGAGGATGGAGGCATGGATAATTTGATAGAGAAAATCCGCGCTGCGCTTTAAGAGTATATAGGACTGGAGAGTTAACAGAGGTGTTAACAGTTGCCAAAAGAGGGAATGCATGCAGAGCATTTACAGCATATCGAATTTAATAAGAGCGCTAATTGTCCTAAATAACGCTGGGGCGCGAGGTGTTGTGTTTGTACTCCCTGGAACGTTGGGTCAAAAGTATGGGAAATGCTGCCAGCATTATTTTTATTAAAAACCACCCAAATGAAGAGAAGCACTGGAAGCCTGATTTGAAAATCGCAGCCTTTGGCACTGCATCCAGACACCCTAATTATCCAGCCCTTCTCACCATAGATGCTCCCCATGAACATCCTGTCCATAGTTTAAGGTACAGGGTACTGTCTCCTAATGGCCTATAATGAGTGCTGAGCCAAGCGCTGCCCTCCTTTTCTGAACATGGCCCAGAGGTTAAGTTTGTTTTCTTTCTCCCATTTCAGGACCTTAGCAAAGCCTAGTTGTTCATGGTCCCCAGGAGGGATATTGCTAGGAAATGGCTCTCATTTATGCTCAGGACAGGTGCTGTGCTGCGCAAATAGCCCCAACAGGAGCCGATGCCCCCAGTCTCAGTAATAATGCACCACTCCAGGGGTTCTCTGGGGCTCTTTCATGTACAGCGGTGTTATGATATGGCGGCCACTCTCTTTGAGCTGGACACACCATCCTCTACCTGAGGTTTTCATTGTTCAGGGCCAGGAGTTAGCTGAGATACGAGAGCAAGGAATAAGCTTTACCAGGCTCGTTTGTGCCAGAGAACTCTCGGCTCCGCATAAAACAAAGTTAGTACATTGGCCTGATGGCTGTGTTTAAGAAGGCAGCAGAAAGACATTCGTGAGGGAGAACAGTTTCAGAGGGAAAAAAAAAAATCACTTTCCATGATACAGATGTGAAGATGCGAACCGTGAAGCCGAGCTAATGGAGTGAGATCAGAGATGTATTGAGTCGCAGAAGAAATTAAGGTCAGTTATAATTAAGCCACACTCAGGAGTGGAAGTTTAAGCAGAAGGGGAGGGAAAAACGTTGTTTTCTATAGTTGGAAGCCATCAAAGGGGAGGTAATGGTCTAGAATTAGGCACATTCAGGTGGTGCGGCAAGTAATCTGTGTGCAGGAAGTTGCCTTCGTTGCCTTCGTCATCCTAATTGAACTGCTTAAAAATAGGACAACTAAAATACTGGTGGGATTAACCTTTCTAATCAAGTCCTGGGAAGAGGCACATTCGCTAGATCCTCCAGCGTGGGTGAGACCTCAGCCGTTCTTCTCTCCGGGCTGACATCCACCGTGTCTGCTTCCTGCCTCCTCTGTGGGTGCTTTGTGCTTTTCATGATTTCTTTGGTGGCTGTCCTCTGCATACGGTTCTGATATTTTTCTGTACAGTATCTTGCTCTCCAAGACATGACCTACCTAATCTTATATAGCGAGATACATCCCCATTCGTATACATAGACACAGCTAGTAAATCATTTCTTGTAAAAAAAAAAAAATGATCCTTTTTTGTAGGTTGAGAATTCTCTATGGCTCAAAGCTATTGCAATAAGTCCAAAATAATTCTGAGGTTCTATGCTAATGGGTCATTTATCCAAACTGGAGAGCTGTTAGGAGTTCATGATGTCACCCTTACGAATGTAAGGAGCTAGGTACCTTGCTCTGAAGAAAGGACACGTTCCTTCTCAGAGACCAAAGAGAAGCCTTAGGAGGTAGCGACTTGGATTGTATGACAAACCAGGTGCTGGAAGAGGTATTAGCTGATGTGGCGATAACCTATTCCTGCAAGTGGATGTAAAGATAAATGTAGAGAAAGAAAACATAGAATCTGGCTGTAAATTATCATGAAGATAATGCTCGCTGAGCCATCTGCCTAGGTGTTCTAGATCTTCCACTTTGTCCTACTCGCTCTTGATAAACATGATTTTTACTGCTTTTGAAACTGAGTAAGAGCATTGCCAGGACCAGGACAGAGTAGACTGATGTTCTGTGGCTCTAGGATGATGGCTTCTTTGTAACTGGATCCTCCCGCGTATGTGAGAGCAAGCAGCCATCCTCTGCGTTTTCTGATACAGCAGACAACAGTAGCTTTATTTTCTGGCTTTCTCCTCAGTAAGACTAATATAGCACAAAGCGCAGTGATGGTGACATTACTACATTCCCATCTCCCGTAAGTTTGCTCAGTAGGCGGTTTCTGTGCTCATTCTCTCCTGTTGCCTTATTTAACTATTCCTGGTAGCATTATGTATGTGCTTGCGTGTGTATCAAGTAGATATGTCCGTGCAGGCATACACGTGCATCTACACACACTACACCCAGAACCCTTTATATTTCATTCAAATGGCTAAAGCCCTTGATTTTGTATTGTGGATATCCATCTTCTGGCTCCAGAAGACTTTAAAGAACTCCAGTGTGATTGTGAGTCCCACTTATCTTTCTTTACTTTTGACCTAAGACTAGGAGGTGGATTGCGGAATAAAACTAAAATCTTTCAACAGAGTATGTGTGGCATGTATAGTAGGTCTGTGTGTAGTGTGTGTGCTCCATGCACATGTACTCGTACTTCTAAGTGCACACATGTGTGTTTTGTGAGTGTAGTGCCCATAGAACTCACTGACTGCTTGAGTTCGTTTTTTTATTAGCTCATCGGTGTTTAGTGAAGGCCTACTATGGGTAGCGGAGAGAATGATGATTTATACAGATGGGGTTCTGACCCTGATGCAGGTGACAGGCTGATGAAAATTAGATTAATTACATGTTTCTGGGGACTGGTGGGAATCGGCAGGGTGCAGTGAAGCTAATAAAGGAATGCCTGAATTGGCCTAGAGAAATTTGTTCATGGGATTGAGGAGACCTGGCTTACAGAGCAGAAGAGATAGGTTGAAACCACTGCCGTGGACAGAGCAGCCACCTCTCCCCGCCCCACCCCCGAAAGGTATTCAAGGGTCATAAACAGAAAAAAGAAAAAAACAACTCCACAGCCTTCTGGGTTGGGAAATGACTCTAGAGGGGCAGGGGTGGCAGTAGGGGTGGCTGATTACAAAGTGGGAAGCCATGGTAGCAATTTGGATAATTTTTATATTTTTCTTGAAGGAAATAAGCCATAAATAGAGAAAAGAGACCTTGAAAGTATCTTTTGAGAAAGATTGTTTAAACTCCACTGTGGAGAGCAGATCAAGAGGAGGTCAGGGCCGGGCGGTGGTGGCGCACACCTTTAATCCCAGCACTTGGGAGGCAGAGGCAGGCGGATTTCTGAGTTCGAGGCCAGCCTGGTCTACAGAGTGAGTTCCAGGACAGCCAGGGCGATACAGAGAAACCTTGTCTTGAAAAACCAAAACCAAAGCAAAACAAAAACAAAAACAAAAACAAAAGAGGAGGTCAGGGCTTGCCAGTGGGTAAATGTCAAGGCTTCTGGGGTTGGGAAGCCTGTGCTTGAAACTGGCTCGTGGTAAACAGTCTATCATGGGGGTGGGGGCTATTGTGAAACTTCTAAGCTTCTGTTTTCTACATAAAAGACATGAGAACATCTAAGATTATTGCATGTGAACCTAAGCACTGGTTCCTGGTATACACTGTGAAAAACTAAATGGCAGCCTTCATAGGGAGGTGGGAGAGAACAGTGGAAGTGAGAATCCTCTGGTGACACTGACTGTAGGTCTCGGTGACACTGGCCGTAGGTCTCGGTGACACTGGGTATAGGTCTCGGTGACACTGGCCGTAGGTCTCGGTAACACTGGCCGTAGGTCTCGGTGACACTGGCCGTAGGTCTCGGTGACA
>JADRCC010575009.1:0-15754 GCA_019843855.1 Hylomyscus alleni | reverse complement strand
GTATCCCATAAAATAAAATCACTTAACTGGATGACACTCTACACATATATATGTATGTATGTATAAAACACATATATGTATATATGTATATATATATATATATATGTGTGTGTGTGTGTGTGTGTGTGTGTATACATATATACCAGAGATCAAGCTGCTAATCTGGTTTCTGTGAATTTTTGAATGAAACCTTATTCTAAATGGGATGTTGCTCATTCTCTTGTCTCTGTCTGTCTGTCTTTGTACACACACACACACACACACACACACACACACACACACACACACATATATATATATATATATGCAGAGGACTTGGTACAGACCCATGTAGACCTGATGTTTGCTGCTTCAGTCTCTGTGAGCTCATATGAGTTTTGCTCATGTTATTTAGTGAGCCTTGTTTTCTTGGTATCCACCACTCCCTCTGGCTCTTACACTCGACCTCCTCGCCTGTAGGGTTCCCTGAGCTCTGAGGGGAGGGGTTTGATGGAGACATCCTATTTAGAGTTGTGTGTCCCAAGGTCTCCTTCTCTGCATAATGTATATTTGTGGGTCTCTGCATCTCTCCCATCTGCTGCAGGAGGAACTGCTTGTGAGGATGGCTGAACAAGGCACCAATCTATGAGTATCACACAGGGCATATCTGTGAGTATGACAGAATATCATCAAGAGTCATTTTATAATTCTTTTGACCAGTAGTAATTGGTTTTATCTTAGGTCTCTGGGCTGGGTTACTCTGATAGTCTCTGGTTCTTTGTTACTCAAGCAATGTTGTGTATTGGTCCCATCTTGTAATATACACATGTATTGTTTCAATATAACTTTATTTAAACAGACTAAAGTTCACATTTTATGTAACATAAGATAATATGCTATAGTTTCATTAAATAATATGTATTAAATAATATTTTTATTTTTCTTAATTATTAACTGTAAGAATCAGGGGTTAGAGAGATAATTCAGTTGGTAAAATGCTTGCTCTGCTAGTGTAAGGAGAGAATTGAGGTCTCTAATATCCATTTTTTAAGTGGGGCATGGTGCTGAAACATGTGAGGAAACAATGAGAAGTAATTTCCTGGAACTTGCTAATCAGCCAGCCCATTTTTCTTGGTGAGTTCTGGGCCAGTTGAGAGACCACGCCTCAGAATAAAGGTGGGCAGCTCCTGAGGATCAACACCGGAAGTTATCCTCTCAGCTCCCCATGCACGTGCACCCACATGCACATGCACACACACATACACAGATGTAAAGTACATTCTTAACATGAAGGTCATACAAAGATTAGCAGTTGGCCTTACCAATACAGACTTTGGATTTCTATATTAGATTTTCCCCAAAGAAATATAAAGTGATCTTTCTGTACATCCTAATTGATAAGGCCAGCATAATATTGCAAACAAATTCCTCAAGCCCAGAAATTATCACTTTTTAAAATTTCAAGGTTTTTTTTAAAGTTGGATATATTAGAAGTTCTAAAAGCATACTGAATGTGAGAATGAATAATTTAAACTGCACAAGAGTCTCTCTGGTGGAACTTGAAGACAAGCAAAGACCCCTTCTGCTTATGGTGTAAGAGGGCATGGGCTTTGAAGAAGTCAGAGCCCTCCTCCTGCTTTAAAATAACAACTGTGTCTTCCAGCACACCACTGCTGTCAGAAAATACAATTTGTAGATCTTCCTGTCACCTTATACTTGTGTAGAACATCTCTACCTGGTGTTGAACCAGGCGAACAGATCTGATTTTATGGACAAGCTGGCTAGTTTTCCTATAAGTCTCCATGTCTCCTCCTCCTCTTCCTATTCCCCTTCTCTCTCTTTTTTCTTCTCTCTTTCTGTCTTCACAATATTCTGGAAGGATCACATTTATCCTTGTACATATATTTAGGTGGGGAATAATAATCAAAATGGCCTAAGATATACTGATGGTCAACCATCCATAAATTATATGAAGGCTTTAGTCCCAATCTCATTTAACATTCAAAATAATTTAAAGATGGAAGACTCTGAAGCTAAAGGATTTGGATGACTTTGTCAAGCTAAGCTGACAGTGAGTGTGCAGATGAGGTCACCGATTCCTAACCTTGGTTGTCATAAGCCTACACACACACACCTTTAGTTTACATAGACAAATGCTGACACCAGCACTGTGGAAGAAGTTAACAGGCTTCTGCATACCATACATAGATTCAACTTACTAAACTTTGTCAGAAGTTGAATGTGTTAGGTATCTCTGTTAAAGCACTGATATGATCTAATCAACATTTATCTTACCTAATAGAACTGAATTGTACTCAAGCTAACAGTTGTTTCCCCTGAGCAGATGTGATACCTCATAACCTACTCTGTGCACTGTGTCCTTAAAGGCATGGCTAGTCAAAATAAAGCAGAAAGTGGAAGAAAATGTTACGAGTTATTTCAAGGCTTTAAATTTCAACCATACTGGAACACTAGTTGAACAGAGTTTATAACCATGCAAGTTTATTATGGTTCAGTAAGGGTCTAATTCTATGTGATACAGTATTTAAAGGATTTAAAAATCATTAAGTATTTTCATACAGAGAGAAGTGACATATATACACAGCATCAGTAAGCAGCTGACAGGTGTTTATAAAAGGACTTTGCTTACAATTATGGTTGAAAATATATTAACATTGATGATTCTAATCATTCAAGAGACTACTCCATGAGCATTACAGTGGGAAAGCTTTGCTGGTGTGTCTCAAATAGGGTAAGAGACCCCTTGATCAGCAGCACTACAGTATCAAATGGATACAAGAAATTAGGTCTAACCATTCATATCTGTGACCAATTCAATGGATTTCCTGGAGGGACTAGAGTGTTTAAAACATTTTGAAGCTAAACATTTTGATAGTAGCTGAAAGAATGATTCAAATTCATATGAGTTTCTAAAACTTTATCAGGGCATGCTCACAGTTTTTCATTAATTTCAGGTCAAGATTTATCTCCAGTCAGTAAATAAAAGCTTAGAGAAGTGCAGTTACACCTTGGCTTCGAATGTGCTTTTCTCCTGATATGATTTCCTCTTAGATACAACATAATGCCTTTCTGAGCCTAAGCATATGGGCTTATGCTAATATAAAATGGTGTCTTCGAAAGGTTATTTTTGTTTTCTGCAGGGAGCAGTCATCCTTTGACCTATATTCAATATGTGACACAGATCTGATTGTACGACAGCCATTAGCCTTATCCAAATTCCCTAGTTGGAGGCTGGGGCTAAGGTCAGAGACCGTTGCTCTTCAGTGTCAGGCCTAAACTTAATTAGTGCCTTTAAAAATATGTAGATAATATTTTGTTCTCTTTAGGATGTATGAAAATGGCTTGCAGAATTTAATCCTGAAAAAAAAAATGTTTAAAACAAGAATGGCTGTGTTGTTTGACATGCTCCCACGACCTCATTCTGAATTGGCTGTACTGTGTGTTTGGCTTTTTCCCAGCCTGCTGGCCAGGTTTCCCTCCCCCACCTCCCCTTTGGCAAAGATTCTTTTCTATGCATCGTTCTGATCCCCAAGGCCATAGATTTTTAACAATGCTCACCCTTCTGTGTGCTGTTCCAGAACCCACCATGGCCAAGCGTGGCAGAGATTTGAAGCAAAGGGGCTGGGTCCTTGCGGATGAGAAACAATGGCATTTTCTGTAGGGCTGTGGGCAGAGGAGGGAGCTCTTCCTTGGAGCTGGTGCTGAAATGTTTAGTAATCATTTTTCAATGAGAATTGGCAGTTGCCTGCCAGGATGGGAAGTTATGTCAGCACTGGTGTCAGAGAATTCGGGAGATTCCTGCAGGAAGTAATTGGCAAATCAGATAGGGCTGGGGAGGGCGAGGTGCAGAGATCGAGGTGCCATTCAGCAAATCGCTTTAAAGGTATTTTTTTGACCGACATTATTTAGGAGTGTTTTAGAAAGTAGACCCCTTTTCCAGAGGCATCTGCCAACTGACAGTCCAGCAGGAAAAAAGAAAGTAGCTCTTAAACAGTTTTCAACAGAGCCTTGTAGACACTGCTGGAGAGACTTACACTCACATCCTGTGTAAACCTGTTTAAGCAGCATTTATTACTTATTATTATTTATTTGTTTACTTATTTATTTATTACTGCACACACCTAAATGCCTCTTTAACAGTCTGCTGGTTTTCCTTATCCATCAGCGGCACCCCCTCCCCTACAGCACTCCTCAGGTAGGACAGAGACATCTGCAACTAATTCCCTTGAGTCTGGACTGGGGATATAGTTTTCACTTTAGACCTTCCACCTTTGCAGTAAACACACTCTGCTTCATGTTTTTTCAGCTTGGGCTTCTTGGGAGATTTTTCTGATCGGTGCATTACAACCTTCATTCTACAGTTTTGCTGTTTGTGTTCTAATGTCCTTTCCCATCAGCCCTTATCTCCCGTGTTTTCTGATTTGAGGACGATGCATTTGGAATGCTTATTCCTTTTGAGAATTTCTCCTTGAGATATAAAGTTCTTGTGGGAGGAGATGAAGTCAGGCTCATTGCTGAATCTAACTTTATTACCTCACAATTGAACAAGCAACAAGTACTGTCTCAAAATAAGGAGGAAGGAAGGAAGGAAGGAAGGAAGGAAGGAAGGAAGGAAAGAATGGTAAAGTAATGAGTGACTATTGGAAAAATAAGAGTTATGGGGAGTGAAGTGGGTATCCAGGGGCATAGGATTAGGTTAGAAGAGTAGCTCCAGCCAGCCATAGTCTTTACTTCTAGAATGATGGCACTTTCTCCACTTTGTTGGGGACAATTTTGGTAGTAAAGCTGGAGTGTGTGTGTGTGTGTGTGTGCATGTGTGTATGTGTGCATGTGTGTATGTGTGCATGTGTGTATGTGTGCGTGTGTGTTTTACTCACAGTGAGTGCCATGCACTTTTGATACCACCATGTGATTGCTTGCCTAAGAAACAGGCCAGAATACTACCACAGGCCAAGATAACAAACTCCACAACCGAATCTGCAGCTCCCGTTTTTACTTCATGTTGGCTGTGGTTGGTTCACACCTCTGCAAGTCCAGATGAGAAGCCCAGCTTGCGTAGTTGATTTCCAGGGAACAGGGCAGAAGATGCTCTGAGGAAACTCTGAATTTAAGCTGCATTTGGCACATGGCTGTGTCAGCCCAAACACATTTCAGGGAGCAGAATTGTGGGCATCTTGCCCCCTAATCCTGAATTTCAGTTGTAACATTAAAAAAAAAAATGTGGTGGTATACTCCAGTGAGTGGAATACTTTTTAAAGCCTGAAAGATGATTTTAAAATGCCACACACTGATTGGTTGATGGGAAAATTGGAAAAAACTAATGGTAACAATGGTAGCAAATAAACAGCTAACTTTGGGGTAGGGGTGTTTCTTAGATGCTAGGCACAATGATAAAGTTCTTGTGTGTGTGTGCGCACGTGTGTGTGTGTGTATGTGTGTGTGTGTATGTGTGTGTGTGTGTGTGTGTGTGTATATAACCATGCACATGTATACATGTTTGTGTGCATGTGCATGTCCATGTGTGTGCATGTGCTGGCCAGGGTTCATTTTGTGTTTTCCTCAATAGCCCTCTACCTTATTCTTGAGAGAAGGAGGGTCTCTCATCAAACCTGGGTTAGCCAATTTGGTTAGACTGGTTTATCAGCAAGCCCTTGGTATTCCCTGCCCTTCTTTCCCCAGCATGGGGTTTACAGGGATTTTACATGGTTTCTGAGGATCTGACCTCAGATCCTCCTGCTTCTCTCATTCGTCAAACTAAAATCCTTTCTGACACTATCTTAGTTATCCCTCATAATATAGAGTACCTATCTCCAGGGTGGTTATCTCTCACAATATAGAGTACCTAGCTACAGAGTCGTAAGAGTCCCTCTGGGACTTGCTTTGTCACACAAAGCGCTATGATAAAGATGGCCCCCTCCCCATCTCCAGATTCCATGAACAGCTAGCTCATCTTTTGGATCCGTTGATGGACATAGTTTCCTAATTCTGCTATAGAACTCCCTGAAAAACCCAAACCCAAACATTTTGTTTTAACTACGTTTGCACAGAGGCAAACTCACCTTGTTGCAGAGGAATCTAAGGAGTTGCAGAGGCTCTAAGGAATTCAAATAAGAGCAAGAATTTCTTTTTCGATTTCATTCATCTGGAGAACTCCCTTTTGTGTGGCATACATCACATCCGCATAAACACATCTGCTAAAAGCTACTCAAGAATTCTACCTCTGCCAGGAATTACCCAATACAAAAAGGGCAGAACTCAGAGCCCTTTTGTTTTATACTTAGTAATTAGTTCTCATAGTGTTTTGACTTGGATTCAGACAAACATCTACATTTCAACTCATCTTTCAAATAAAGCCCTAAAGGGTTAAAAAAAGAGCCTTCTTAAGATGGATTTGGGATATTTATAGTATGAGAAAAAAGAATACTGTTTGCTGGTGCTATTTTTAAAGGACACCTTTTTAGAGTTTCTCAAAGCTTCAGTGGTCAGGACTGAGCTCAAGGCAAAAACACTGCTTAAGAAAACACAGAACATGCTAGAAAAAGCTGAAGCTCAGGCTCAAGCCTCTGAGAGAAGAATGTACTCGCATGGCTGGATGTCCTTTGAATCTCTTTAGGTTATTTTCTAGATGAGACTATGAGAACAAACTGAAATTATATTTCCCTTCCAGCTAGTTAAGCCTCGAATCCCTAGATGAAAAAACAATGTTTTCTTTTTGGACAGTGATGTATTTCTAGTCAGTCTATTCCCAAAACAAACAGAGCAAAAACCCATTTCGGGCACCGACTAAAATAAAAGATAGAAGCAGAGATCACTCAAGTGGTGAAGTGCAGCTATAAATTGCCATTTTTCAGGTAACCATCACTCATAGAAAAGGGTAGGTGGGCTAGCTCTTCTTTACCTCTGAAGCTGTGGTCTGTCAAACCTAAACCATCGAATCCCCCACTTGCCTAATGTTTGTATTTCACACACAGTAACACAGACTCTGACTCTGGTGGACTGATTAGCTTGGCTACCTAGTGGTCCCTTTTCACCTCTTCTTCCTTGCTAATAGAATATTAGTTTTATTCAAGTGTGCTCTTCCGATACACACAGATACATGGACATACACACACGGACATACACACAGACATATACACAGACACACCTCATGGGGAACTTGATCACAAATGTAGAATCTTTAGTTCAGAAGCCAAATAGCACCTAGGAAAATCTCAGAAATGATTACTGTATTGGAGAGTTGTGGGCACGTGACCTGAGTTGGTTCAATAGAACCAAGGGGCATTACCCTTAATCTTTAATTGTGAAATGTCTCTCTTCCCCAACTCCCTTCAGCTAGGCAGGAAGAAGGAAGCTTATAACCTCAGCTGCCAGCGGCAAACATTTTAAACTCTGAAGGAAATCACTGGATGGATGACTTTGATGTTGTGCGGAGCAGGAGGATATGGACAGAGTGACCCTGGGCTGTTCCTTCTGTCACTCATCTTGGAGCCAACTTCACTAGGACTTTCTTGTGTAAAATCATAATTTACCTTATTCCTAAGTTTGAGACAAGGTTCTCTCTTCTCGGGACCCACAGCATCTTAATACACAGATTGAAAGCACCAAGCCTGAAGGGACTGGGACACGAGTTGGTCCTGTTTTCTGAGGCCTTACCTGTGAATAGTGTCACATACTGGCTTCCGCTTTACTTCTACTAACTTAGTCACTTCCAAACATCCTTTAATTTCTGTATTTATCTGACATTGGGAGGTCAGGTATGGGAGAAGAGTTCACTAAACCAGTTTAGATTTCTTGTGCTAATGGATAATATTACTGATCGAAAATGCCACTCGCCGGAAAGGTGCACCTGGCAAAAACCAACACCGGGAATGACTGTCCCAAGGTCTCTGCACCAAAGTTTCTATGCCCTTTTCTTCAAAGTTACAATTTACCATAGTTGTCAGATGCAAATAAAATCTTTGCTTGAAGGAAATATAGTACCTAATTTAGTCCAGGAAATCTACTGGATACAAAATAAAACTAATTTCTCTGCTTAAATGTTTAGTAAGTTTAAAATTGTTTACCTTTTGCCTTCAGGTTGATGGATAGCACATTTAACAGGAGGATAAAGGAACACCACCCAAATCTCATTCATTTCATCTCATAACCTTGCGAAACATTTGCTATGCCAAGATGGAGCAGGGCTGAGCTGTGTATTTGGTGCCAAGCAGTATTCATGAGGGTCCTATTCTATGTACTGACTGCCACTTAAGGAATGAAACAGGACTACATAATCAGTCAAGTTTGATTGGATGTCTTTTGCACAACTCCATTCAAGGTTACAGCAAAGCCATGCAGGATCTGGTATTTGACCTCTTATGGTAACTGAAGAAACGTTTACCAGGTGGGAATTGGAAGGAAAAATGATCATGCTCATAAAACACATACATAAGAGTCTTCCACAGATGCTTTTGGAGATTTGCTTTGATGTATGGCTGTGAGTGTCTAATAAACCAAAAGATAACCAAGGTTTATCATACTAGTCTGTGCCTATGAGGAAAAAAAAACATATTGCCAGTCTCCAACAGGAGCACAGAAATGAAGAAAGAAACAATTTTACACCTTGGGGTAGACTTACTAAAGAAATAACTTTCAGATAAGATGTTCAATTATTCTGCTAGCAGATGGTTCAGTTAGGATATGTAACTGTTTTCAGATATTTGGTCAAAGGCAACAACATCATATCAGGAAAGAGGGAGAAAGGGGAGCTGGTGCAGAGAGATGGAGGGAAGGAGGGATGAATAGACAGAGGGAGAACGAGAGGGAGGGAGAGAGAGAAGGAGGGAGAGAGGGAGAGGAGGAGATTACCCTCGGATGAGTGCCTCTGTGGACAGCTCAGAAGACTGGCACCGATCAGCCTCTCAATCCATCTGAAGGAAATCACATTACTAGAAAAGAAGCTAACATCCAACATGAATAATGTAAAAGTGTATAAATGTAGCCCAAAGTTCCATAATGAGCAGTTCCCATTTGTTCTTTCAACCAACATTTAATGAATTCTTGCTGTTTGTCAAAAGCACTGCTAGATCTTAAGAGCTAGAAATATGACTTGGTGGCCTTGTTCTTAAGGTGAGACAGACAGGCCTGTGGAGGCTCCTGAAGAGGGGGCAGGGCTGCTGCACTGAGAGAAGGATAGACAATGAAGAAAACAAGCAGAACAGAGCGAAATGGAAGTGTGGAAGGAAGGAAAAAGTCAGAGAAGAAACGGACTCAACGACCTTTCCCCCGGTGAGAAATCCAACCAAATGAAGATGAGCAAGGGCACCGGGGAGTCAGCAACTAAGACTTCTGCACCAGTGTATGCTGGGTAACGTACACCAGTGCATGCTGGGTGAACATGCACTGAGTTTGTGCTCAGCATATTCAGCTCCACACTTAGCAATGATCATCCAGATCCATTTCGTGACTAAAAGACCCAATTCAAGCCAGGCGTGGTTACCCATGTTGGAATCCCAGCACTAAGAGGCCAAGGCAGGGGGATGATGATGAGGTCAAGACTAGCATGGGCTGCATATTAGTACTGGATCAGCCTTTGTATGAAATGAGATGGTTTCCACCTTATGTGACTCCAAAAGGCAAAGTATCCATTTATTTCCTACATAATTTCTGTCTATTTATTACACAAGTTTCCCGAAAGACTTTTAAGTCGTATTAAAGACTAAATATCTACTGAAACCAACAGAATGTCAAAGCATATGGTGCCACCACCCTTTGTATAAAATGTTTATTAAATACTTATTGAATTGAATAGAAATATAATTATCATAAATTTTCAGTTTCATCTAGTTTTTTTGTGTAAAATAATTTCTTGATAAAATGTTTCTCATTTTATGGAAAAACCATTTATTGGAGAAATGGTAGAGATTAGAGAAAGAAAGACCATGAAAATATTCTGAGACATACTGTCAAAAACCTAAAACCGTATAGTGTTCTCAGTGATGAGGATGGATGTGATGCTATTTATGGAGCTGGGCAGGATGTCAAAAGACAAACTTGAAAACAAATAGAAGCAGTGCTAATCACAACGTTACTCAAGGCTGGTTGTATATTCCTGTGGGATGTAAACGTAGAGAGAATAGACAACATAACCCTTACCATCAGAGGCTTTCCATGGAAAGCACATGCTATTGACCTTAGACAGAGAGTGAGGAAAAAAAAAAACATTTCCCCAACATGAGAACTTCGAGAACTGAGCAGAGAGGCTCTTGGTAAATATTATGGAATGAATTAACTAATAAATGATGAATCTGAACCTTCCAAATGCTCTTGCCTGCTTTCCCTTGGGAACAACAATAAGTGATTAAAAGATTGATCCAAATTAAACTGAAGAGCTGAGCCTACAGCAGAAAGGGCCTTTGTGAGGTTGAAATAGGTTGGTTTGAGTTGTGATGACTTGGCCTAACTTCCTAGAGCGTAGACCAGTGGACTGACTGAAGGATGGGAAGAAGGGAGGAAGGGTTTTTTTTTGTTGTTTATTTTGTTTTTTTACTGTTTTTGAGTCTTCTCTCTCTCTCTCTCTCTCTCTCTCTCTCTCTCTCTCTCTCTCTCTCTCTCTTTCTGTGTGTGTGCACATGTATAACCCATATGGCTTTTACACATGTGAATCTATCTACCTATGTTTATCACTATCACCCACCATTTATCTAATCTATTACACACCCACTCATTATTTGAATATATATGTATATACATATCCTTGCAGATTAAGCACAATGGGTGAAATAGTGTACAGTTAAAATAGCCCAAGATATAACTTTCACCTTGTAAGTACTAGCAGTGGGACTCAGGAGCAAAGCACAAAAGCACTTTGCTCCAGGTTTATCTTGTAAGCCACGAAGCCTGACAGTATCTACTTCAGAGTCTTGAGTTTATTCTTTAGAATGATCTTTAGAGTGTTAATGCTTTCTGAGTGATAGTGTTTGCTTATTATATACTTTGTTCCTTCCAGTTATCTTTCTCTTCAGAAGCAAAACAGAGGGTCATTTCAATGAGAAGTAAAGAGCCATGTCCTAACCAAATAAGCACTTGTTTTAGTAATTTGCGGGAAAAAATAGTCTACCCATGGACACTAAAACTGTAAAGGTAAGTACTCTTAGGAAGACACCTTTTACACTGTCTGATTTCTCAAATACATACTTATGTATTAAAAGCATAAACTTAGAAATATGTCCTGTTACCAAACACAAATTAAGAATTAAAAAAGTCAGAAAGACAGACTCTTAGAATCTGCTTAGGAAAGCATAAATTGTTAATCAGGCTTCAGGCAACAACACTTAATACCAACTTTAATAAGAAGTCTGCTAAGAGGAAGAAGAGGGTCAGGGGGCTTCATTCTGAAGACTGGGCAGCTTGTTAACCTCAGGCCCTGTGGCTCTCAAGATACCATTGATGGAGTTCCCTTTGAAATAGACTCTCTTAAAGAGGGGTCTGTTATTAAAAATTAAGTCATCAGTTCAGGCTCGAAAAATTACATTTCCCCTAGTATCAATGAGATTTAAAGAAAATAAATCAGAATTTTCTTGTAGCTTGCAAGTGAATTTCACCCAGCAAGCCTTTCCGGAGCCCTTACTCTGTGCTCCGTTCCTAGTGCTGCCCTGGTCCTAAAATTCTCATCCCTTGACTGCAAGGCGATATTTTAAAACCATTTTCTCATATCCCCCTAACCTAGATCTATCTATTCCATAAAGCATCTCCTGTTTGTATCAGGAGGGCTTTGGCTGTGGAAAGAGTCGAATAATGAATTTTCCCAAACCTCTCAGCTGAGTATCATTCTTAGGAACACTTGTCAATCAGGTGAAACTTAAATTGGAAAGTATTTGACAAGGAGAGCATCTATCTCCTTAGCACGTGGAGCCTCCTGGCTGCTTCTCTGAATTGTTGAGTTTCTCACAGTCCAAAATTTCACTCCTGGTTTTAAAGTACTTTTTCAGAACGTCATGGATGTTAGCACAGGTCTCTTAATTATTAAGCAGGGAAACTTTGCCGCTTGTCTTCTGTGACTGGTATTTCTAGTCAACCATGATGGAAAGGTCATCCCATAGAGAAAGAAGGAGAAAGCAAGCCGTTTAAAAATCTCATTTTAGTGCAGTGACAAATAGGGAAGCAGACATACGATCTATGCTTGCTCAGAGCATCAGGGTGCAAACCCACCTCTGGCTCTAGAGTGCTCAGTTAATCTTGCTCTACCTCTCAACAGTGTGCTTCTCTTTCTGTCCACCACATTTAACTCTTTCATTAGATCACATTAAATTTAGTTGCTTGAGAGCTCTTTATTTTCCTATGCTGCTCTAAACTATGTATTTTAAATAAAGCCACTGTCCATTTAGTACGCTCTTTGGGGAGAAAGTGGTAATTTTGGTCATCGGCATCCATGTTACACACTGCCCAGTCCTCTTGTGTGGCCACATGTGAAATGATTTCTTTATTTTAAATAGACATATATAAAATATATGTCTATTTAAATTCAATTCAAAGATGGGGGGGTTGTTTATTTGTTTGTTTTATAAACCACAGTGCTCCTTCTAAAGATATTTTGGAGTATACTATCAACAATTGATACCCACTGGCAAAAGAAAAACCAGTTTTCTCCAAGGGTTGTCTTGGAGACAGTCCTGGGTATACTAACCAGATCTGAGGACAAGCCTCATCCCTGGGAGAAGCTGGCCCACACAAAACAGATTCACTAGTGTTCTTGTAAACTTTTTGTTTTATTTTGCCTTGTTTGGACATAATTTTGTGTTATAAGTCTTGTGCTTGTTTATTTTGAATTTTGTTTTTGTGTCTTTGAAGAGTTTCTTTGCTTGTGTGCTTTTTGCTTTTTTTTTTCTGTTTGTTTTTGGTTTGCTTTCTAAAGAGAAAAAGCAAGAGTGTAAGGATGAGGTTGGTGGGTGAACAGAGGGGTGGGGGATCTGGGAGGAACTAGGGAAGGGAAAACATGATTAAGATAAATTCTATAATTTTTTTTTTTAAATGTAGATCCAGGAGCTGTGTCTGGCAGATATCCACTTCCTTTCAAAACCAGCTCATGGGTTGGTCAGTATGCCTCCTATGAAGGCCACACTTGCTGCACAGCTGGCATCTTGGTATATGTGGGTGATGGAGTAGAGTCTCTTTCTCTCGAGGGCAGTAAGTAAGTGATCCTACTTCATTTCGGCTGGTTTAATTGGGACCGGCTCCAAACATCTCTTGTTTTGATAAAAAGGAGTGAAGCCAGTGAGTGAAGCTGGCTGCATCGGTGTATCAAAAGGCTCCCTTGTAGAATTAATTCTTTATGAAACACTGGCAAAATCCCAACTAGGTACTTTTAAGCAAGTAGTCTAATTTGAGAATAATTGCTAGGAGATACAGTAGCTTGATGTGGTCCGAATTAGGGTTCATCAGCGACATAGTAGTCATGGTGAGCTCTGTCTTTTTGCATTGGTGATTTCTTAGTCTGACCACACACTGCCCTGATGGGTGTTAAATTAGTCCATGTTGCTAAGGAGAACTCAGAACATTTCATTTGAATGTGAAATTGAGCAGTTTCAAACATTTTACAAGATGGGTGATAGATTAATAAAATTCTTCTTTAGTCTTGTGGTTAAAAGCATGATACACTTGCTTTCATGGATGAAAGCTATATTATGCCCTGGAGGGCCGTCAGTTTTTAAAGTAAAAATGCATACATTAAAATACAACTCAACACTTTAGAGATTTTTTTTTTGTTTGTCCACAAGTATATGGAGCTTGTTTTCATGGAAAAAAAGAGACATCTCTTTTATTATGTATTTGGTTAAGATGAGCTGTGTTTGCTCTTGCGTATCAGATTAGACATAAATTTAAAACTTGTCATTGCTTGCTGAATAATCCATTATACAATCAAGTGGGAAAAATTAATTGTTTGTGACACATTCTAGCTATCCACTTGGAAAATCATATTTTTAGAGGACATGTTAATATAGCCAAAGATTACTTTGGCTTTAAATATTAGAATTAATATCTATAGATTTTTTTCAGTACTAGAGACTGAACCTAGGGTTTTTTTTTTGTTTATGCTTGACAAGAGCTCTCACACTGAGCTATATCTCCATGTATGCTGTAATTATAGGAACTGAGGATACCTGTTAGTTCAATGGTTTTGTATAGTTCGTCTTCTTGTCTCTTCTCTAATTACAAGTGGCTTTTTTTTTTTTTGCTCATCTATATAAGAAGGAAGTGAATGAGGCTTCATTTTTCAATATGAAGACACTCATTATACAATCCATTGGTCATAAGGCTTTTGGATTTCATGGGACATTAACAGTTTTATTTTTTAAAAGGGGGAAGAGTTGACATTGAGTTGCTTGCCAGATTTTAATCTTGCCAAGGCAAAACCTAGCATAATTTATCCATACATACACTTTCATGAAAGAACTGACATTTTAACTTCAAGGGAAGGTCATCGTATGAGTTTTTAAAATAGAGTAACTGGAGGTTTGTGAAATACAGGAAAGGTTGCCATTATTTTTCATAACTGATCACTAAGCAGTAAATTTACTTTTTGAAAGATGAACACTTGATTTTGAATATCTGGAAGAGTCATTTATCTGGATAAGGATCATTCAAAACTGCCATCAGGCTGTTACAAATAAACCGAGACTCAAAGCACATCCGTGGTACCCAAACGGAGAACCAAACTTTGAAGGATATATTAAAAATTTTTTCTTGGCAATAGGAGTTTGAAAAAAAAACATAGAAACACAAAAATCTTATTTTTATCAGTAAGTTGTTATGCCTGCACCTCTGTGGAATGCAGACATCAACAGATGTGGTTCCTCTTTTTTAGTGCCAGAATTAAGTAGAAATGACAAGGAGAAATGCCACCCAGTGACTAGAAATCAAGCTACTAAAGGTCCAGATTAAAGAACAAAATGAATGTGGTCCATGAGCTGATAAGCCCCTTCCACTTCCTGGTTATCAGTTATCTTCTATGTAAATGACCTGCATGGGATGCAGCCTCTAAGCTTCTTCTCATGCCTCACACCATCTGATTAGGTATCTAGTTACCCAACCTGCTTCGGAGACTGGGGTGTACTACACGACTTTTTAAAAGCTGCAGTGGAGAGAACAGAGAGTAATGGTGACCCAACCATGTCAATCACAGGCAACGACCCATGTTGCTATGGGAGCTTCTTCCTCCCACTCTCACTATTCTCTTTTCCCTTTGCTATTTGTGGGTTTGTATGTATGTGTATGCACAGGAAATGTTACTCTGAAAGGAATGGGTTCCGAGCCAGACACTGTGGAGCATGCCTTCTGTGATTCCATCACTTGGGAGGTAGGGACAGGTGAGAAGGAGTTCGAGGCAATCCTCAGATGCCTCAGGATTTTGAGTCCAGCCTGAGCTACAGAAGACCTTGCTTTTTTGTTTCTTTGTTTCTTTTTCTTTTTCTTTTTAAAGTCATTGAGAGCAAATGCTATATAGTGATAGTTATAAAGTAACAAAATCATGGTTATAAAAGGAGCAAATAATGTCCTTTACTTATCACATAGGGAAAGATATAACTATATCCTTTTAGTGTGTGTACACGTGGAGTGTAGAGGTCAACCTTGGATGTCATCCCTCAGACATCACCCATCTTGTTTTTCCAGATCCTGTGTCCCTATGCTGAGATCTCTGGCTCTCTGATCATATTTGGTTGGCTGGCTAGTGAAACACCAGGATCTACTGTTTGCTCCCTGATATTGGGACCACAGT
>JADRCC010575008.1:10299-20969 GCA_019843855.1 Hylomyscus alleni | reverse complement strand
TTAGTCCCTGGGAGCTCTGAGGGTACTAGTTAGTTCATATTGTTGTTTGTCCTAACAAGCTGCAAACCCTTCAGCTCCTTGGGTCTTTTCTCTAGCTCCTTCATTGGGGACCCTATACTCAGTCCAATGGATGGCTGCGAGCTTCTACTTCTGTATTAGTCGGGTACTGTCAGAGCCTCTCAGGAGACAGCCATATTACGCTCCTGTCATCAAGCACTTGCTGGCATCCAGAATAGTGTCTGGATTTGATGACTGAATATGGGAAGGATTCCCAGGTGGAGCAGTCTCTGAATTGTCCTTCCTTTAGTCTGTGATCCATAGTTAGTCTCTACAACTCCTTCCATGGGTATTTTGTTCCTCCTTTTAAGAGGGAACAATGTATCCACACTTTGGTCTTCCTTCTTCTTGAGTTTCTTGTTGTTTCTGAATTGTACTTTGTGTATTACGATCTTCTGGGCTAATATCCACTTATCAGAGAATGCATACCATTGTGTGTTCTTTTATGATTGGGTTACCTCACTCAAGATGATATTCTCCAGATCCATCTATTTCCCCAAGAATTTCATAAATTCATTGTTTTTAATAGCTGAGTAGTACTCCATTGTGTAGATGTACCAAATTTTCTGTATCCATTCCTCTGTTGAGGGACATCTGTATTGTTTCCAGCTTCTGACTATTATAAATAAGGCTGCTATGAATATAGTGGAGCATGTGTCCTTATTACAGGTTGTAGCATCTTCTAGGTATATGCCCAGGAGTGGTATAACTGGGTCCTCTGGTAGTCCTATGTCCAATTTCCAGAGGAACCGCCAAACTGATTTCCAGAGTGGTGGTTCTACCAGCTTGCAGTCTCACTAGCAATGAAAGAGTGTTCCTCTTTTTCCACAACCTTGCCAGCATCTGCTGTCACCTGAGTTTTTTAATCCTAGCCATTCTGACTAGAATCTAAGTATCCAGTATTATATTCAGCAAAATAGTTTATTTAAACATTAATATGTCAAGAAGAACATTAATATGTCAAGAAGAACAAATATTTTTAAGATATTTTTTTCAGAAAAGAGAAAGCAGATTTTCAGACCTGTAATTTACATATTTTAGTCAAATAAGGCCTTACAATGTGATAAAAAGTATTGAATAGGCACACATGAATTCTGGTAAGGAGGTAACATTTGGTTTGTCACAGATAATATTTCTCATTTATCAATAGTTTTCATTGCTTTTGTTTAGAGTAATAAACTAAATTTATGCACAAAGTTAGGCTGGCAGAAAAGCTATTTTAAATGACACAATACTTTACTGCCTTCAACTCCCCCCTGTAGATAGAACTGTACTAAACCTGTCTGTATGTAAATATCTCTAAGATTTCACTTCTTATTCACCTTGGGTTTGCCAAGTACCTGATTTTGAATAAAGTTATTCAAATAAATACACAAGACATCTCCAATTCATACAAAAAGTAATTATAAATACTTTTTGTTGTTGTGATTTTAAATTTGTTTATTTACTGTCTAGACTTACAATGAGTAAAAACTAATACCCTAAATTATGGCAGTTAAATGGAAAGAGCATAATCATTATATCAGATAAACATCACCAGGTGTTTCAGTCACCAGTTATCACACATATCACTACCTAAACCATGTGCATGCAAAATTGAAGCTTTATACATATATCACTTAGACTTCTCTAATTGGAGAACTGGGCTCCATGTATAAAATTACTGCACATTTATCTATGTCTCTAGTGTTGACTGATAAATCTTTGGCTAATCAACATATCAAATGTGCTTGTTATCATCTAAAAGGAAAAATGAGCCTTGTCTACATTCTTCTTATGAAAACTGGATATCCTTTATATTGTATTCATTTAAGATTGGATCAATAATTTTGGAACATCAAAATCTACAATTGCACATTTCTTGGGAATGTGTTTGGATTCAACTTATGTTGCATGCCAATATATATTTAAGTATTAGAATGCATGGCCACAAAAGCAACAGTCAGAGCATCAGTCAGCAAGATGTGTTCTTCTTCAACTTCTTCCTACTCATTAGGCAAGCTTATTTAAAATGAAAATAAGAGATAGAAACACCGTTTTTATTTTAAAAAATATTTTAAAACTCTTTATAGTGAACTGTTTTAGGCTCCATTAAGCATAGAATGGTTAATGTCTAAACCTGGGACATGTTCTTAGAGGGTAGCTTCCCACATCTATGAATCAACAACACTGTGGAAGTTACTAAGATAGATGGAGGCAAGAACCAGGATACACAGGACCTGGGACAGTATATGATAATGAACTTAGAGTATTTTGATGGGAATACCATCTACCTAGCTTACGTAAGTACTCAGTAAACATAGATTACATTTGCTGTTGCGGTTATTTAGCACTAACTGATTTTTATAATTAAATATTTGTAATTTATGTAATTTAACCACTAGTGCCAGTTGTAATATCTATATATATGACTATCTATTGTTTGTATTAAACCCATGTGGTGATCCATTTGGCCATATCTTTTTGACTTACTTGAATTTACCATAAGTGTGTTTAGGAGAGTTTGACTAACTGAATCCTATTTCTGTGGAGAATCATAAATCATTGGAAGAAAATTATGGTCTTGAATGTTTTGTAATTTATTTAAAATAAAATTTTAAGATCTATCACTTGATAATTGTATAGACTTGATTTTTCTAAAATTCAACTTCTTTGTTTATATTTATGCCTCAAAACTTATGAGACATTAATTAGATATACATGTAAATTAGGTTGTCTAAGATACAAAATTGGTATATAAAGGTCATTGTTTTTTATTTTATTTTTGGTCTAGTATTACAAAAAATAATTAGTCCATTGTTTTAGTAAAAGTATTGATTTGTTAGTTTATGTTTGTTTTGTTTTTAAATTTGTACCAGTGCAATTTCAAGTGGTTTAGATTTTCTATATTAAAGGTGTCATTTCTTTGACCTTATTATAAGTCTTCAATTAATGTTTATATTATACTCAGCTATGTGTCACTGAGTCTGACAGAGTCAGATGCAGAAAACCCTATAATCTACAACACTAAAACCTGGGACTTGGGTTAAAAAGAAAAATATACCTTCTAATCAATATGAATAACCCTGGAATTTCTGATATAGCAAACACATCTGTGGTTTGGAGTAACTGATCAGACCTAAACAGCTCATGGTCAGGTTGTAAAACTTCCACTTGATATGGCTTTATGCAAATTACTACTCTTATCCTCTTTGTGGAAAATACCAGGAGCCTCCTTAGATGATAGATATTAAATAAGATGATGCAAAGGAGTGCTTCTAACAATGTCCAACCCATGCATATGCCTTATAGTGATATGTTCAGGTCAAAAAAGACCTTTGCTTTAGTTTTGTGCAATAAGTGACACAATATTTTAAGAAATACCTCCAAGTACAGGACACCATCTTCATAGCATGAGCTTCTTCACCTGAACTAAGAATTAGCTAGCATGTTGCAATTGCCACTTTATACTCTGTATTAGTTAGCATGTTTGTTCAAATTGATACAGATTAGAGACATCTGGGAAGAAGGAAACTCAGCTGAGAAAATGCCTCCATCAGTTTGGTCAATAGGCAAATCAATGGGATAATTTCTTGGTTGAGAATTGACATTAGTGGACACACTATGATTGGTGCCACACCTGGACTTGTATAAAAAAACAAAATGAGACACTAGAGAAATGGTACAGAAGTTAAAAGGGCTGACTCTTTTCTAGAGGACTTAGGCTCAATTCCCAAGACCTACATAGCTATTGTCAGATGTTGGTAACTGTGGTTTCAGAGAAATTGACACTGTCTTTTGGATTGCATAAGAATGAGGCGTGCACATGGTGTACAGACATATGTAGGCAGTATATCAATGCACATAAAATAAAGTAAAAATTAAGAAAAAGTTAAAATGTAAAAGAGAAAAAAAAAACAGGAGAACCAGCCAATGCGTAGCATTCCTCCATGACCTCTGCTTTATTTTCTGCATCTAGTTTCCTGCCTTACATTCCTGTCCTGGCCTTCAATCTGTATACTGAAATAAACCCTTTCTTATCCACATTACTTTGGCCACTTTGCTGTTTATCACAGCAACAGAAAGCAAACTGAGACACAGTATATCTCAGAAGTATCTTCCCATGAATTTTCTTTTTATTTTTTTCCAGACTTCTTTGCATCTCTCTCCAGTGTCTTCTTTGGACAATCCTTCAGTCTGTTCATGGACTGTGAGTTCTAATCCTTCCTCATAAATTAAACTTGTCTTTCCCCTGATGTAATGCTATGGGAGAGCTTCTATTCTGTCATCAATATCCGTTTATTTTTAGCACCCTGGGTAGTATTAGTATGCACCAAACATGCCTGGCACACTTCAAAACCATCACTTCTCCACTGAAGAAAATCATCTTTAAGCTAAATCCATATCCTCTGCTTTCTCCATAATCTATAATACTGTAAATGAAACCACACATGTTTTTCTGTCATTTATAGTCTCTATCACTCAATATTGGATATATCGAATTGTTCTGCCTGTCTTTATTACAAAATTAGCCCTGATGCATTGGAGGCCAGATAAAAATGATGTAGCAATTTGATTACTGTTATACTTACATTCTTACCACAAATATCTCATCTGTTCTATTACTATATAGTAGACTTCCTTCTCAGACACTATTTAATACTCTAAGCATTGATTCTCTCCATTCTGAGAGATTGGAGCACTGTGGCAAAGAATTCCTATACCTAAATAGAACTGAAGTAGTCAATTAGTATGCTGGAAGTGTCCCAAAGGCAAGGGATATTGACAATGATTAAGGAATTCACACACTAAAGCCTAGAGCAGGAAGTAAAGTTGAGTTAACCCATTAGCAGTGTACTTTTCTTGGAGAAGTGGAATAGATGAAAGTTTTCAGGAAGCAGTATGTTAGAGGGCCATTTGTATATAGCTTTTCATTCAGTCTTCTTTGGAACAAAAACGCAGATGTCTTTGTAATTGTTTAATACATACCTTCATTCTATTTCTGTGAGTTCTCTGGCACATTTTAGATCAGAACATAAAGCATGAAATAAATTAGGGATGTTCAGAATCACCAAACAAATAAGATATAGAAGATTTCTCCAGCTGACTCAGATCATTTCTTAGTTATTTGAAGTCAATTGTAATGATAAGAAAATTAATATCAAAAAAAGTGACAGAGATGGGTTTGGCGTGATAGAGATAAAAGACAAACCAGTGCGATTTTAAGGTTGTGAGAAATAAAATGAAAGCGGTGAGCTCTTCTTTCAGTGTGGTAGGAATACATTGTAAGTCTAATTCAAGAAAATTAAATTATGGAATATTGTTAACTCTAGGAATGCAACTTTTCAAATATATTTCTAGAACTTATTCTTCTTGCATAAGTGAGGCTACATTTGTTGATTAACATCCCATTCCCTAGCATATGTAATCACAATTTTATTCTGGTTGTATGTTAGATGACTTTATGCACATCATGTAGATGTGATCTTACATCATTGTCCTTTTGTGACTTGTTTGCCTTACTTAGAATAATATCTTCACCCATAATACTACATATTACATTATTTTATAAGAATAAAATTAAAATAAAGCATTTTAAATGCTGAATAATATTTTATTCCATGACTTTTTCTCCATTATCTATTAATGAGCACAGAAGATTTCCATCATCTTGGATCTTATGAATAGTGTTGCAATGAACATGAGAGTACTTCAAAGTACTAATTTTAGAATATGAGAGCACAGTGTGTCCAACATCTGTCACCTCATTTATCAACAGAGAAGAGGAGGCTGAAGTGACAGACAATGCAAATGTCCTATTTGTCTTTCAGAACTCTATGTCCATCTTCCTGGTGACTTTTATTGACACAGGAGGGCAATTTCTCATCAAAGACTGAGTGTTTATGTTCTAGAACTTTCAAACAAGCTCTCAAAAGACTCTCATTTTAATGAGTAAAAACTTGAGAATGGAAAGCATTGGTCACATTTGATTTGCATTTTTATTTTGAGTACTAGCCACACTGGTTTCCATATTGGCACCATCATTTTTCAATCCTATCCACAGTGGACATGGGTGTTAGTTTCCTTACATTTCCACCAGCTTGTGTGTTGGATGATTGTTCATTTCAAGTGCTACTCTATCAAGTGTGAGCAGTTTTCTCATGTAGATCAATGCTTCTGGAATAATCTCACCTGATTTCAAATATTTCACATTACAAAGCTATAGTAGTTACATCATAATTTTCAGAGACACCAAACACAAGGAAGTCATGGACAGCATCTTCAAAACTAAACGTGATGACATCATCTTTACACAAAATGTTCCATGTAGCAGCCTCTAAATAAATAGCATTTGCCAATATTATTACTGTATGCTTCTTCCTGAACACATAAAAGCAAAAATATTTCATTTTGTAACATACTTATTACTTTAGTGCTTTGAAAATATATGACCATGATAAACAACATAAAATTCTGTCATCTAGCAGTTTTATTTGTGCTGTTCATAATATTTAGTCTTTTATACAGATCTTAGGACCTGGTCAGTCCTTGATATTTCTCCATCTTTCTTTGAAAAAAATACTGCTTGGGATGGTGCTTTAGTCACACTGACTTCTTTTTGATTTGATGTATTAGTCTTCCAATATTTTGAGAGTGTTCTATCTGGGCATCTGCAATGGCTGATCACTCTCATTTATAGACCAATTATTATTCTGATGTAAAAGTCTGATAAAGACAGAGCAAACAAAACCTAATCTCCTTGAGAAACATAAATAAAAAATTCTCAGCAAAGCACTTGAAACCTGGATTCAACACCACAGCACAAGGACTAGTATCACTAAATTTGATACATCCCAGGGGTTCAAGGATGATTCAATGCACAGTCAATGTAGTGATCATATTGGAAGACTCAAGGACAGATCCATTGATGTCTGACATGATCCATCCTCTCACTGATGTCCCACAAGGCCATCCTCTGGTACATATGCAGCTAGAACCATGGGTCCCTCCATGTGTACTCTTTGGTTGGTGG
Source organism: Hylomyscus alleni (assembly GCA_019843855.1). Lineage (NCBI taxonomy): Eukaryota > Metazoa > Chordata > Mammalia > Rodentia > Muridae > Hylomyscus > Hylomyscus alleni. Next base: position 13,900 of record JADRCC010575008.1, on the reverse strand, counting down.
TATAGTTCCTGGGAGCTCTGGGGAGGTCTTCTTAGTTGATATTGTTGTTCTTCATATGGATTGCAAACTTCTTCAGCTCCATCAGTCCTTTCTCTAACTCCTCAATTGGGGATCCTTATATACTAATAACAAGCATGTGAGAAAATAATCAGGTGCCATATCATATTCATAGTTTCTTCTAAAAATCAAGATAAACATTTATGATTATGGCTGCACTATCCATAACACCCAAGTTATAGAATCAACTTGGATTTTCATCAATAAACCAATGTATGAATAAAATGTTGTATATACACAAGTGAGTTTTATTCAGCCATAAAGAAGTCTGAAATTATGTCATTTGTAGAAAAATTATCGGAACTTGGGCTCACCCTATTAAGTAGAGTAAACAGACTCAGAAAGGTAACTATCATGTTTTCCTTCTTGTGTGTGTGTGTGTGTGTGTGTGTGTGTGTGTGTGTGTGTGTGTTTGGTGTGTGTGTGTGCATGTGTATTCGTGAGACAGAGAGACAGACAGACAGACAGACAAACAGAGACAGAGAGACAAAGAGATACAGTTGTAGAATAGGGACTGAGAAGCAAAGGAAAATACAGTAGATAGAGGAAAGAGGGAAAGTACTGGGAAGAATATATGAAATGCATATTATTTACTCAGATGAAATCCTGGGATGTGTATAATGAATATATGCTAATAAAATATACTGATGATTTCTGTGGCTTCATTAATTCTTTACAATTCTAACTTACTGTTATTCATCTCCATTTCTGTAATTTGGTAATTTTTTAAAATGTAAATTTTTAAGTTATATTTTGGAAATGTACTGCCTTTATATTATTCATGTATGCTTTTTTATTAAATATTAAAGCAAGATATTTGAATGGTGGAGGTCCAGGTAATTGCAGATAAAATAATACATAACAACATTTATGTAAATCCTTGAGACTCATGTATGAGTGTGATTCATGTGGCTTTTCAGCTCATCCTCTCAGGCAGTCTGAGTTAGCAGTGATAGCCCACACATCTTTATTTCACACACAGGGAAATGGCAGCTAAGGGAGATTATGTAATTTACAGAATTAGAGAATGAAGCAGGATTAGAAGATATAAACATGACTTCTGGACTCATTCTCTAATTCCAAAATACATTTTTTAATTGCTTTTAGGAAATCATTGGCATTTTCAGAAAATATCCTAGGTTTGAAGATAGCAATCAAGTGAATCCTCATCAGTGAATCCACTTTTGGCTAATCAGCTTCTGTGGCTATAACCTTGCTCTTCTAGCTTTACAAAACAATCGTTTCCACATTTCTAGTGAACTGTGTATTTCATACAGAGTAGGAGGAAGCAGCAGCCCCAGGCTTGCATTTACACACGGAAGCAACAGAGCTAATATGTCTCCAGGAACTGACAATAGAAATGAGTTAGGGGAAAATTCATAGAGTAGGTACAAATTGAAACAATCTTTCAGCATTCTGTGAAATTGTTTTGTTTTCCTTTTGTAGCTATAATGATCTCTAATTTTGTATGTTCCACAAATTGTGAGTTTTACAAATTACTCAAAATTCTAGCAGGTCCAGATTCCACTGCAAGCCAGATGCAAGGCTTACAAGATTATTACTCTCTGCCGTCAGCCTGGCTCACCGATCTCATATTCCATTTTTTATTTATGCACGGAAATTACCAACACTGACAACAAGAAAGACTATAATACAGCTCCCTGGAAAATAATATTTTATTGGGATAGAGACTATCACAATTCAAACTTATAAATATATCTAGTTTTTTTTCTTTGCTCTATGATTTCAAAGTAAAACTCAACTGAATTCAATTAACATATTGACTTAATTTCTGTACAATTTTTGAAATGATGATATTAACATTAATTCATACGTTGTTTCTTTTAATACATGCCTTTTTCTGCTCACAACAGCACAACATATCCCCAAACATGCCAAGCAGAGACAGAACCATAATTGATAGACTTTAGAATATTGCCTTTGATAACCAGAAATATCAAAGCAGGACAAGAATAATCTTTATAACACACACACACAATCACACACACACACACACAAACACACACATACACAACAAACATTCACCCTGAATTTTCAATGTTCTTTTAAATGAAAACAACCATTGCTCTTAGGAGTGATATGTTTTGTTTCCCATTTAAAGTCTTCTAAGGCACAGGGCAAATTAGCCACTTATTTTGTTGTTGTTGTTTTCCTACTGTTGCAGAACCCACAATTCACATGCCATGCAGGTGTATTTCCTACTGAACTAAATCCCTAGCTATCTGCCCTTATTTTTATAGTGTATGGTATAATTACTACCATTACTTTAAATTATTATGAGACAGAGTTTCATTATCTTGCCTAAGATTGCCTCCCACTGGTGACCTCCAATGTCAGTTTCCCGAGTTTTGGGATTATAGGCATGCACTATGATACTTGCCTACATAGAGAATGAATAAGGAAGCATTTGTAATAGTACAGATCACCTAAAAAATCTGAACATGGTAACTGGTGCTGATCTATATAGTATGCAGCCCAATAACTGTCAAACATGAGTGGCTTATCTTAAATGAGTGAAGGTACTTTTGTATTCTTGGATTATGAGTAAAGAACTGTGGAATGTATTGATAAATAAGAGGAAACTGGATATCCCTTAATGATATTTAACAGAAATGTTTGGTCTGTTCTTAGACTATTGATAAATCTGTTTTTTTAAGGCATCATGATAGTTTAGCCTTGGCTATTTTGTGTTTAGCAGAGATAAACATTAATATGAGTCTGGCTTTAAATCAACAGTTCTGAATTAAATATTCCTCTAAATGGAAAGCATTTCTCTTTATCTATTTTTATTTTATGTGTATGGGCATTTTTGCCGAACTGTGCACATGTGTATCACTTCTGCAAACTCTACAAGAGGTTGTGTGACACCATGAAACTGGACATATGAGGGCTGGGAATTGAAACTCGGTGCACTGAAAGATCTGTGAAGACTTGTAACCACTGAGCCAACTCTCTAGCCCCGTGACCTGAAAACATTTTTTTTAAAAAAACTATTATAAATACTATGCATCTGATTTCATATATTCATTTTACAAATTAACATGATTAAACATGATTGCACATAATGACTTGTAATTCCCCAAAATGGGTGTTCCAATTACCTTTAGACAGAGACACTGCATTAAATAAATAAAGCTAAGTGTACAAATTACAGAATTGATATTCTTAAGACTTAAGTATAATGCCCTCCAAATTTACCCTCTCTTTTGAAATTTCTTTTCTACTCCCTCCATAACTTATCCTTTTTGGACTCTTTCTGTTGCCAATGAGTTGGAGGTCACTTCTGTACTGTGAGGGTGGTTGGTTAGGTTTCTACACTCATTGACTACTTCCTAATAAATAACTGTTTTTATTGTGTTTGATCTTATGGATACTCCTATTACTTCAACTTACAAGTGTTGCTAATAAAAATAACATTTAAAGAACAGCAGTATTGATACTGAAAGTCCTACTTAATATTTATATGTAAGTATATAGATATGTAAAATACTACCTGCAGGAAATAGAACTGACATTTGTATGT
>JADRCC010575007.1:2924-19212 GCA_019843855.1 Hylomyscus alleni | reverse complement strand
CATCAGGCTGTAGCAAGCTTAGGCTGTCCGTGTCCAGTCAGCACTGGACAGCAGGGTTTCTGACCACACCAGGGCTCTTCAGACCCTGAGACCATCTTTCTTTGTCCCTTCCCACACTGTGCCAGCGTGTACTGCAGGGCCTCCAAAGGTCTGAGGGTTGAGTCCCTAAATGAGAACAGCTAAGGGTGAGGCGGGGACAGTGGCTCTGAGAAAGTTTAGAAGATGAACAGTAAAGACCACAACTGCCCCAAATGAATGCCACCAGTGTCCTCTGTATCTCCCTAAGTCACCAGTTCTGTAGACTACCTATTTCCATATTGATTGCTTTCTCTGAAGGGGCATAGGGCTCTGGATAATCCAGGTCCTGCCCTTCTAACATCCCTGGCTTTCTTTTCTCTCCTGCTCAACAGTTCCCCATGTAGCCAAGATCTTTCTCTCTGACCCTTTCACGGGCTGTGGTCCCTGACATCACTTCCCCAGTTTGACATATTCCTAAACCTTTAAGGCCTAGCTTGCCTATAATCTCTCAAAAAGTCATTCCTGTCTCAATACAGAATAAGACTTTGTCGGGGTTGGTGAGATGGCTCAGCGGGTAAGAGCACTGACTGCTCTTCCGAATGTCCTGAGTTTGGATCCCAGCAAGCACATGGAGGCTCACAACCACTCGTAATGAGATCTGATGCCCTCTTCTGGTGTGTCTGAAGACAGCTACAGTGAACTACGCCAGAGCAAGCGGGGCCAGCAGAGGTCCTGAGTTCAATTCTCAGTGGCCACATACATGATGGCTCATGGCCATCTGTACAGCTACAGTGTACTTATACACATAAAATAAATAAAAAATATAAATTTTTAGAATAAGACTTTGTCCTTTGAATAGAAATCAAAGTTTCTATCAAAACATATGCTCTCTCTCTCTCTTTCCCACCTTCTCCCTCTCTCCCCGTCTCTCTCTTTCCTTCCCCACCCCCCTCTTTCTCTCCCCCCATTAGGATGGCCTGCAAGTTCCCTGATGACAGAACTCCAGGACTTCCTTCAGTGAGACTGAGGTGAACACATGAATGATCATTTCCGCATCCTATTCCTAGATCACCTGTTTGCTGATAACTAAAATGAGGCAAGTTCTGAGTCCGAAGAACTCAGGGCTCAGTGCCTGGGCAGCTCCCATGGAGCCTGTAGTTGTGTTCTCCCCAGGCTTGCCTGCCTGCCAGGATGATCAACCTCTGCTGATTTGGGTAGGACTACCTAACAGGATACAGACTAAACTCCTACTAATGCCTCTGCAAAGACCCGTCGATCAAATATATCCCACTTCAGAGCATAGGAGGTATAAGACAGAAGTCCTGCAAGGCACGGCGTATTTCCTGAGTGCCAAGAAGGGTGCTCTTCTCTTAAATAGGGCTAGACAGAATTTGCCAGATAAAAATTTGAAGAAAAAAAGACCAGAGTTGGAGAGATGGCTCAGCAGTAAAAGTATTATATTTGCACCCCAGCTGACCCAAGTTTGCACCCCAGCTGACCTCAGTTTGAGTCTTAGCTGGATCTGGTGGCATGTATCTGCAATTCCAGGACTCCTACAGGGGAGTGGGAGGCAGAGGCGAAGAATGCCTTCAGGGGAGTGGGAGGCAGAGGCAGAAGAATGCCTGGAATCTCACAAGCCATTCTGCCTGGAGTGTGCAGTGCAGAAAAGAATCAAGAAGGGAGACCTTAACTCAAAGTAAAAAGCAAGAACTAACTCCTGAAAGTTGTCTTCCACATGTGTGCAGTGACACACATATGTGTGTGCACGCACGCACATTTATTAAAAATATTAAAATCAGAATCCTACACTCATGGATTTTGAATTTACTATTTTTAATATATTTATTTTGTTTTATGTATATGGATGTCTGTACCCCACGTGTGCACTAGTGTCTGCAGAAGGCAGAAGAAGGCATCAGATCCACTGGAACTGGAGTTACAGAGGGTTGTAAGCCACTGTACGGTACAGGGGGACCAAACTCTGGTCTTCTGCAAGAAAAAAAAGTGTTCTAAACCTCGAAGACCTTCAGTCTGAATTTTTTTTTTTTTTGTTTAAAAAAAGAAGGGTTCTAAGAATCTTGGTCTATTTACTTTGTGTCTAAGTAAAATTATTTCTATAAAATAGTATTTGTATTACTTGATCCTTCATATAAGAAATGACAGATGCTGGAAAACTGGAGTAAGAAAACATTAGGTTAAACTGACTGAAGAAAGATGATGTGCTTTATTCAAAATGACAGGGTGTATTTTTGTTGCTGTTGTTTTCTTTTGAGGCAAGGTATGACTTTGTAGCCCTGGTCTCTTTATGTGCACCAGGCTGGCTTTGAACTCACAGTGATCTGCCTGCTCCTGCCTCTCAAGTACTGGGGTATAGGGTTCGAGTGTACCCGTATGGCTGGCCTTCTGTGTGCATGATATAAATGGCACATTAGACAACTTTAAGGTTTTTTGTTTTGTTTTCAATAGATTTTCCCTGTTGACAGCTTTTTAACATTTTGTTACCTCTTCCTCCTAAAAGTAATGTGAATAACATAACCCATTGATGCTTTCCTACAAGTACAGGGAGACATCAGAGTTGAGTTGGCACTCTCCGAGGATCATTCTGGCCTGTTCTCAGTAATGTCACAGCACTGCTCCCTGATGAGGCTTCCTAACATCCTGACGTCAGAATCAGAAGCATTTATAAAAGATTTATCTTTATCTTTTATTTATGTATATGTGTGTTTTTATGTTTGTGTATGTTAGAAGACGACATCAGATCCCCTGGAGCCGGAGTTAAAAGCAACCTGTGAGCTGACTGAAGGGGGTGATAGGAACGAAACTCTAGTGTTCTTAACCATTTCCAGCCCTCAAAACCATTTTTTTTTTTTTTTTTGGTTTTTCGAGACAGGGTTTCTCTGTGTAACCCTGGCTGTCCTGGAACTCACTCTGTAGACCAGGCTGGCCTCGAACTTAGAAATCCACCTGCCTCTGCCTCCCAAGTGCTGGGATTAAAGGTGTGCGCCACCACTGCCCGGTTTATTTTTTTTTAAACTTCTAGTTAACTTTGAGCAATCAAAAATTTCCTGTGCCCACTTCATATTTGTATGAGACACCATGCAACAACTGGCATCTGGTTTCTGTGTTTTGTCCCTAAGATACTCAGAGTCTTCTGGGAGTTTACACATATAAGACAGAGTGTTGGGGTTGCACACTGATAGATGATCACAGTGAAACACAGACACAGGCTCGTTGTGAATCTTTAGGGCATTAGTGATAGAATCTACTACAGTTAAGTTGCAGTCAAGTGGTCACACGCAAGGTCTGGTCTTCCTAGCACTGCTAAGGATGCCGGATGGAAAAGGGTTAACATGTTTTCATGTTTAGCCGGAAACACTTTGTGACTATGTACAAGCAATGGTGAACCATTCACGCCAGCTGAGAGCTCTGTGGTCATTGAAGCACTTCGTGCAGGGCTTTGTTCTCAGAGCCAGGAGGCACTGAGGACAACCTATTTGGCCCTCTGACAACAAGAAAGCATGCAGCACCCCCGTTCAGCACGTGTGTAAGGAATACCATTTTAAACATTGAAAACTCGGGCAAATCAGAGTGGAACCAGGCAGGCGAAGGATCACTTGTCAGGACCCATGAACCAAATGATGGAATGCTCAGCACTTACTATCAGTAGACATACTGTGCTCATCCTGGTCTCTTCTATACCAGCCCAGGGCTGGCAAGTGCAGCCCAGGGTTAGTAGATACTCCGAGCATATGCCACCTATGGGGACAATCTCACGATGTCTACGCTCCCAAAGTTCAATCCCATCATCCTTCACTCCAGAACTGCCTGGAAACTCCCTACTATCAGGTTCTCAGCTCCTCTCAGAGCTTCTGACAGGCATCTGCCAAGGGTAAAAGCCAGGCACATGCCATTTTAAAGCACAGCCTAGGTAATTCGCATTACAATTGTATTTAAAAAAAAAATTGTCAAAAGACAAAGTCTTGTTACCGTGAAGCTTGGTACGCTCATAATTCACTGCTAAAGCAATCTCTTGGATGCATTTACAGTAATAACGTGGACCTTTTATGTAACTCTTCCCTTCATTTCTCTTTAATGGCATTCAAGCTGAGCCAGGCTCAGACGATGCTGTTATATTTTCAGCAAGGCAACAATGGTTTGCAGCATTAGCAGTGCGGGAAGAGATGACACTGGCCATCTCCCTTTACAAGGAAATCAAAAGCCTTTATTTAAAAAATTGCCATGAGACCTCTACTGTGGCTTTTATAAAGCAGAACTTTACATGAAGAAAGAATAGGACAGGATGCTGAGATGGGAAAATTACTTTGGCAAACAAATGTTTACCAACTACTAGCCATATAAAGCCAGCCCTTAGGTAAGCGACAAGGGGGTAAATGAGAAGCCCTTTCCCCTGTGCAAGTGACAGGAGCAGTGCAGGGCCAGGGCAGCATCCAGTGGTTCATCTGACCAAGGGGTCACACAAGCCTCAAGAGAGGCAGGGTAACAGGCTCCCAGAGACATGTGCCTGGGAGAGGTTCCTGGGGTTTCAGGAAGCAGTGTCATATGGGCTGCATGGTGGGCAGGGCTGCCTTGTGTGCAGTGAAGGCCTCTGTAGCTGGGCTCTACTCACTTTCTACATTCCATAAAGTTGAAGTGGATTCTGTACTCAATTTGACTTTTCATAGTATCTTCTTGATGGAAATCCAAAATATGCATATGAATATATGCCTTCATTTCAGGAGCAAGCATATATTATTCAAAAGCATAATCACCAGTGTGGGGTTTTAAAAAGTGCCTACTTCTTTATCTTACCCACCATGTGCTTCTGCACAGAGAGAACCCCGGGGCACCTTAGTAGGAACTCATGACTATGTTATCTTTTTTCCTTTGAGAGTATTTCTGTTAAAATTTTGATCATGTTTTTCCTCCTTCAACTTCTGTCAGATCCTCCACACCTCTCTACCCACCCAACTTTATGCTCTCACTCTGTCTCAAAAACAAACTACAGAAACACTAAAGCAAACATCAGGACAAAAGAAAACAAAAGACCAGTAACACTAAAAATATATGAAACCCAAGAAAAACTAAACAAAAAGTCCATAGGCAAACAATCATGTCATTTGTGTTGGCCAACTATCCTGGCAGTGTATAGGGCCTGCCCAGGAGTGTGGGTGATACAGTTAATGATCTATTAAAATGAGTTTTCTCCACGCAAATGAAAATATTTTCTGCTTCAAAATTAAGGTGTTTTAAAATACACAATTGTAGGCAGCACCCTACAACTTTCCAGGAGGTCCCAGTGGTTCCATCTAGCACACAGCACCATCACTATGCTTCCCAAAACACAGGCATGAGGAAGTCCTTAAGAAGAAAGTCAACTTGAACATCAGGCAGTTTCAGCACCCACATGGTTGGTCGGCATACCTTTACTCATAAGGCTCATACAGACTATTTAGGTTAGTTTATGCTTCCTAGGAAAACAAAACACACCAATCATAGTATAGCTGATAAAATATTCAAGTAGCCACATGAATAGTGCAGTCTCTCAAAGAAGCTGGCCATATCTCTATCTTTATGTTAAGAGTGCAATCTAGAGAGACCAGGCCAGAATCCCAAACCCCAGGCCACTCCAGCCAGAAGACCAGAGAGGAAACAGACAGCAAGGAAGAAAACATCCATTCAGCAAAGTCAGTCCCAGAAATTGGCACCTCGACCTATAATCACTCCAAATCCAGATCCCTAAATGTCAGTGTAAGAACACAATCAAAAGCAGCCAGGACAATATGCTACCACTAGAGCCCAGCATTCCACTGCAGCAAACCATGAATATCCTAGACAGCTGAAGTACAAGAAAACAGCCTTAAGAACAACTTTATGAAGACGATAATGGTCCTTTGAGAGGAAATAAATAAATCCATTAAAGAAATCAAGGAAAAGACAATCAAAAGACTTGAGGAAATCAATAAATCCCTTAAAGAATATCAAGAAAGTCAAGAAGAAAACAAGATAGACAGTTGAAGGAAATGAACAAAACTGTTGAAGACCTGAAAATGGAAATAGAAACAATAAAGAAAACACAAACTGAGGGAATTCTAGAAATGGAAAATCTAGGTAAAGAAACAGGAACTACAGAAGAAAACATCACCCACATAATATAAGACACGGAAGAGAGAATTTCAGGTGTTAAAGACACAATAGAAGAAATAGATACATTGGTCAAATAAAATACTAAATCTAAATATTCCAGAAACAAAACATCCAGAAAATTAGGTATACTGTGAAAAGACCTAAACCTAACAATAATAGGAATAGAAGAAGATTCTCAGCTCAAAGGTCTAGAAAATAGTTTTAACAAAATCACAGAAGAAAAATTTCCTAACCTAAAGGACATGCCTATAAAAGCACAAGAAGCTTACAGAACATCAACTAGATTGAACCAGAAATGAAAGTCCTCTGCCACACAATGATCAAAATACTAAATACACAGAGCAAAGAAAGAATATTAAAAGCTGCATGAGAAAAAGGCCAAGTGACATATAAAATCAGAGCTATTAGAATTACACCCAGTTTCTAAATGGAAACTCTAAAAGCCAGAAAGGCTTGAGAGATGTGGGGCTGACTTTAGGAGACCACAGATGCCAGCCCAGACTACCTCACCCAGCAAACTTTCAATCACCATAGGTGAAGAAAACAAGATATTCCATGATAAAGTTAAATTCAAACAATATCTGTCCACAAATCCAGCCATATAGGAGGTACTAGAAGGAAAACTCTAAGCCAAAGATGTTAACTACACCCACAAAACCACAGGCAGTAAATAATCTCACACCAGCAAGCCCAAAGGACAACACACACACACACACACACACACTCTCACACCACACACACACACATGCACACACACATGCACACACACACACCACCACTACCACCACCACCACCAATAACAACAACAACAACAAAAGGGAATTAGCAATCATTGATAATTGATATCTCTCAATATCAATGGACTAAAGTCCCCAGTAAAAAGACTCAGCCTAATAGAATGGATGCTAAAACAAGATCCATCTGTCTGTTGCATACAAGAAACACACCTCAACATCAAAGATAGACAATATTTAGAGTAAAAGATTGGAAAAAGATTTTCTAAGAAGGCAGTCTATAGATGGTCAGGAAATATATCTATGTGAAACTAGTACACCTGCCCTGTGACTAGTTTAACATCATTCCAGGAGCTCTTTTCATCTAAATTCAGTGTCTGTAAAACATGCTTTTCAAAAGCAAACATGTCTTCCACTAAACAATTAGAGTGAATTTTAACTGAAGCTCAAATTCAATTTTTTTTTTAAACAACTGAAACCGAGTCTCCAGGGCTGGGATAAGGGTTAGTACCCTGCTGTTGAAAGCTTTTTGTCTTCAGGGCCTGAAGCAAGAGCATATTCTGCATGACATTTCTAGTGCTGCCCATGGGAAAGCATGTGTGTGAGCCACACAGAGCAGAGGGTGGTACGAATGTGTAACATGGCATCAGTACAGAGTCACAGTGGAGAAGCTGAGGCAGGCAGAGAAGGTTCAGTTGGCAAATTCCCAGGCACAGTGATGCCCTCTCAGGTGGTGGTGGTGATGTCTGGGCTGATCATTAGCAGGGCTCTAGAGTATGCTAGACCTCTTACTACAAGTGATATTAATTATTATAACCATCACTTACCACACGCTTACTATTCAGCATTTGACACAATGCACTCTCAAGTGTCAAAGCCAAATTACTTAATATGTTTTTGTTTTTAAAAAGTCTTGGTAAACAGGGTGACCTGGACCCAGAAAGACACATGCAGCTTATTCTCTTAATTCTGGTTCTTCATCTTTAGATGTGAGTAGATAATGTGGAGTAACCATATAAACCAGGTAAGTGGAAAAGGCCCCAACACCGTGGAAAGTGGAGGAGCTCAAGGGAAGAGTACAGTAGAACACAGGTGTTGTGAGGGAAGAAATGAAGGAAGGGGAAGAAAACAATACAGAGAGTTGGGAGAATAGAAGGATGTTTGAAAAAGCCATGAGTAAATGTATTATCTCATAGTTACTTAAAGTACATATTATATTATGGTCCCCTGGAGAGCTATAAACTATCTAACCACCACCCCTACCCCAGAGCCAGGCCCAGGAAAACTCCTTTTGAAGTCAGGAGAGTGCAAGGGACTATTGCTATCGCTGTTGTCCTTGGCTGCCTCAGGACTCGTTGCTGAAGACGCAGGACTTAGGATGCAGAACTGGGAAGAATGGAGCTGGAAGTGATCTTGAAGCCTCCTCCCTAAGGACCAGCTCTGAGGGTACCTGAAGGGGCTATGCCAGCTGCCCAGGGAGAAAAGCAATCAGTTGTCCTGCCCCACTGTGACGTTTATGAGTCATGGCAATCATGGTAATGTATCCCCAGCGGTGCAGTAGTGTCACTCAGCGGCCAGGAAGTCACACAGAGACAAACCATGAAAACATATGTGTCTGTGTGCCAGCCCAGCAACAGAGACCTGAAACTCTGCTGAAGGTGTGGTGGGATCTCACGGCCCAGCTTCATGTCTGGTCTGTAGAGATACACAGCTGTCTGCAGTGCGATCTTATGTATGGTGTGTAGAATGCGTGGAGAAGCTTGCCTGTGCAATTTGACACCCACGAAGGATGAAGGCACAGTAAGCAGCAGTAGTGGCAAGGGCTGAGGACTGGGGTTGTGGCTTGTGGCAGAACACCTGCCCGGCATGAAGCAGGGCCTGAGGTTCCATCCCCAGTACTAAAGAGAAGACCAAAGGCACCTGCTTAGCAATGAGAAGGAAAAGAACCAGCCAGGTCTGGTTACCTGTGGCCTCTTAGTTCAGGGGGGCAATGAATACTCGCATGACACAACAGCAGTGGACATTGCTCATTCGTAGAAGAGGACAGCCTTTGTTGATACCTTCCCCCTCTCCATAGATGTGTGTGTGTACATATATGTTTATGTGTGTGTGTCTATAAATACACACACCCACACAAATATATGTGGTGTGCATGCATGTATGTTTTCATACGTATGTGCTTGCAATGTAAAGACCTGAGGTTGATATCAGGTGACTGCTTTCCACTTGTTTACTGAGGCAGGGACCTCACTAAACACAGAGCATACCAATTCCTGCTAGTCTAGTCACCCAGTTTGCCCAGGGGAATCCCTTGTCTCTTCTCCAAGGTGCTGGGATTACTGAGAGCCATCACGCTTGCCTGGTTTTTACCTGAATTCTGTGGTTCAAGCTCTTCAAGCTTATTGGCAAGTGCTTTGTCCACTGAGATGTCTCAGCCAGCCCCTAGTAATGACATATTTTTAAAAATTATTTAACTTTGAAATTGAACCAATTTGGATTTGAATTCTAGACTTAACCTCACTATTTGCATAATAAATATAATTGGAGAGAAGAACTTACTTACAAAATCATGTGTATGTGTGTAAGGATATGTATCCATGAGTGCAATGTCAACAGAAGCCAGAGACATCAGATCCTCTGGGACTGGAGGGACAGGTAGTGCTGAGCCATCTGATGGGGTGTTGGGAATCCAGGCTGGGTCCTCTGTAAGAGCAGTATACACTCTTAACCACTGAGCTACCTCTCCAGCCCTAAGAACCTACTTTGGTAATATATTTTGAGAACTGAAGCAATACATTATTGTAAAGAGACTAGCAGTTACTAGCTCCTCAATAAATATTATTCTGCATGGAAAAATTTCACTAAACATAAAATTATGGTAATATGAAATAATTTTTTTTCTTGATAAAAATGTTATGGGATTTAGGCACTCAAACAGGTCGGCATCAAGTATTTGGAAAATGTAGAATCTTTCATTTCTCAAACTCTGGGCCTGAATCAGGCTCTCAAGCCAGCCTCTCTACTTAAGAGTCTCATGTATCCATAAAACAGACCTCATCCATATAATTATTTGAATCGTTCTGTGAGAGTAATAGGAACAAAAATGACTTCGAATTGCAAAAGCAGTAAGGATGAAGTAAAAGGATATTGTAAAAGTAGGTTTATGGGGGGTGGAGAGATGGCTCAGTGTTTAAGCACATTAGCTCCTCTTCCAGAGGACCCAGGTTCTATTCCCAGCACCATGGCTGGCTCACTGTAACTCCAGTTCTAGGGGACCTAATGCCCTCTTCTGCCTCCTCTGGCAATGCATGCATGTAGTTCAGAGAAAATGCAGGGAAAACATGCAGGAAAAGCACACATATACATAAAGTAAAAATTAAAAGGGAAAATAGATTATAAAAAAGAAAACTTTAGCAAACTTGTTATCTGGGGGTAGATAGAAGAGAAAGTAGTATAAGGCTTGACTTTCTATTTGTAAATGGTTCAAACCTGAAGTAAGAGTCTCAGAAAAAAAAAATACATTGGGTTGGAAAATTGCTGATTTAGAAGCATTTTCAAAAGCTCAGAAAGGCCCAAGAATAGGATGCATGCCAACTAGGGAGTGATACAGTTTGGATCTGGAGGGTCTACTAAAGACTCAGGTCTTAAGTGTTTGGTCTCAGCACAAGGCACTGTTGGGAGGCAGTAGAGCCTCTAAGAAATGAAGCCTTCGCGCCTGGGGTTTAGTTCAGTTGCAAAATGCCTGAAAGGCACTGCATCCAGTCCTCAGCTCTGAAAATAAGAAAAAAATGAAGAGAAGCATTGAGGATGAGAGAGGATGTCAGGCCATTGGAGGTCTGAAAGTACTGCAGGGACAAAAATGGAGAAGGGCCTGAGGAAAAGGAGGTCCAGCGACAGGCCCGAATCGGGATCCAGTTCAAAGAGAGGCCCAAGGCCTGACACTATCACTGAGGCTATGGTGTGTTCACAGAAAGGGGCCTGTCATGACTGCCCTCTGAAAGACCCAATAAGCAGCTCAAAGAGTCAGATACAGATATTTATGCCCAACCAATGGACAGAAGCTGCTGACCCCTGTGGTGGAATTAGGGAAAAGCTAGAAGCTGAGGAGGAGGGCGGCCCTATAGGAAGACCAGCAGTATCAATTAACCTGGACTGCCGAGATCTCTCAGACACTGAACCACCAACCAGGCAGCATACCCCAACTGACATGAGTCCCCCAACACTTATACAGCAGAGGGCTGCCAGGTCTGGACTCAGTCAGAGAAGATACACCTAACCCTTAAGAGACTTGAGGGCCCAGGGGAGTGTGGAGGTCTGGTGTGGTGGGGGTAACAGGGACATCATCTTGGAGATGGCAGGGGAGGAGGTATGGGGTGTGGAACAGTCAGAGGGTGGACCTGGAGTGGGATAAAGTCTGGACCGTAAAAAAAGATTAAAAAGTAAAAAAAGAGATACCCCTGATGGTATATTTTTCTTTACTAGTTACTAAATTATGATGACAGTTCTAATTTAGTAATCTAGTTCTCCTAAAACATAGCTTATATGGCTAGTTTGGAATACGGTATAGAGAATTTTTGTTTTGTTTTGTTTTTGTTTTTCGAGACAGGGTTTCTCTGTATATAGCCCTGGCTGTCCTGGAACTCACTCTGTAGACCAGGCTAGCCTCGAACTCAGAAATCCTCCTGCCTCTGCCTCCCAAGTACTGGGATTAAAGGCATTCGCCACCACCGCCCAGCTGGTATAGAGATATTTTATACCAATGTTGGCATTGGTGATAAAACACAAGAGAAAATGTGCTTGCATTGAGGAGGGGGGAGATAAAATCTTCCTGGAATAGAATGGTGATCGTTATGAGATCCAAAGAAAATGCCATAGGAGCTGCTGTTTCACAGAGATCACATGCTTCTCTGCTTCCCTCTCTGGCACTCAGCTCTATTATGTCCACCAGGACTAATTTCCTATAGTACTCTTAGAGACTTCGTCTTCTGAGAGAATTTAAAGTGATAAGCCCTCGATGAGACATATGAATACTGAGAATAGATTCCCAAGGCTCATAGTCCCTGCCACAGGCTTGCTCGACTTTGGTGGTCATCAAAATTCACCCCAGACCTCTCAGGACACAGAACACCAAGTTAATTCCTTTGCTCAGGAGTTTATGGACCAAAGCATAGCCTAGGGTTTTCTGTTGCTACGAAAGTCCATGCCACCAGGGACACTTCATCTGAAGCTGCATTAGCACCACAGAAAATTCTCAGATCAATTTCTCTCCAAGCAAGATGAAAGGTAAACTGCCACTAGGGAGGAATGAGGCCATTCCTGGGTCTTGACTTCATCAATAGACCTGGGAAGACCTAGATCACTCCACCAGACTACCATCATCTATATCTATATATCTCTATCTCTGTCTCTATCTCTATCTCATCTATATCTATATCATCTATATCTATACCTACACACACACACACACACACACACATACACACACATACAAGTTAACAAGAACATTGATGTGTTTATCAAGTCTTAAATCTAGACAGCCAACTGACCTAGCAAATGCTTCCACAAATGCTTTTTAGACAAAGGCAGGATGAGCTCATGCTGATCAACATGCAGACCCACAAGCAAAACCCCATCTTTAAGGAGAATGAGCAGCAGTGGTGGGATCTGGACAGCTCCTGATGGTTTCCTCTGCTGTTTGATGAAAACATCTAAACGGTGCTAGATAAAAGTCCTGCACTCCTAGGAAGAGGCAACGGTCCCAAGGCATGATAAATCAGCCTCAGAACTAGCTTTTGATAAGATTAGTCAATCAGTAGCAGTTTTCTTCGGTGACCATGCCTCCGGGGCCCCTCAGAGAGAGGCAGGCAGTCTACTTAACTGAAAGGCTGTTTGTTGACTCCGCCTCCTGAGCCTCCTCCAGGCCTGGCCTGAGACACTGCCACGTCAGTAAGAAACATAAGCCACAGTTATAGGTGACAGCAACCCATTCCCTGTTTGGTAACCTATGTTAACCCAAAATAAGCCCTTGTTCACAGAACTTCGATAGTTTGCCTTGTACAGTAAGCTAATTACTTTTATTTTTTATAATTATTATTATTTGATAAGCTAATTATTCCTGCACAAGATAAATATTAAGAGAATGGGAAGTTAGAACCATTCAATATTGGTTCAAAATCACTTCAATATTGCATACAAATCATTTGACAAAGTTCCACATGAGTTAAAAACAAAACTTTCAACAAAATCTACAGAAAGAAATGTCCTTAACACAGAGAAAGCTGTGTGAAAATCTTGAGGCCAGTGCTGTAATAAGTGAGAAGGAAGTGCTTCTCCCACGAGAACTGGGCTGAGGCACAGCTGCCGTTCTTCCTGTTTCTATGCAGCAGGATGCTGGAAACACTAGTAAGAGAACCAGACAAAGGTGTGGAGAGATGCTCAGTGGCTAAGAACCTGTCCTGATCTTGCATGGCACCCAACTGTGGTTCCTAGCACCTACATTCGGCAGGTTACAATCATATGTAACTCAAGTTCCAGAATATCTAATGCCCTGATGCACTCTTTTGGTCTTTGAGGGCAACTGTACCCATATATACAAACCTACAGGCATACATACACCACACATACACACACACAAATTTAAGATAAATATGTTTTTAGAGAGGGAAAACAGATAAGAAATGACATAAGTTATCCACAAAGAAATGACACAATCCTATGTGTAAAAAACTTCCTAGTCTATAAAAAAATTTTTAGAATAAGCTGAGTAAAGTTTTAGGAAACAAAATTAATACAGAAAAATCAGTTGTGTTTCTTTGTGCTAAGAACATCTTATCTGAAAAGACAATCCAATATGTTGTAGCATCAAAAAGGATAAAATAGTATAACTGTAACCATGAAACCTACAAAATGTAGATGAAAGACATGAAGGAAGACATAAATAAATGGGAAATATTCCTTTTCCATGCATTGAGAGGATTAATATGTGTGCATCACTTGGAGTGACACAAGAATTCAATGCAATCTTCATTAAAATCCCAACATTGTTCACATAATTAGAAAAGGCAATCTAAAATTCATATGGAACTATAAAGGTCTTGAATTGCCAAATTATCTTGATAAATAAGGAACCTGGCCCACAACTTCCTGATTTTAGTTTGCATTACAAAGCTACAATGACCCAAACATAGTGGTTCTGGTACAAAAATATACACATAGCCCAAAAGAACAGAGAACCCAGAAATAAACCTGAGCATATGGTCAAATGTTTTCTGACAAGGTGCTGGGAATACACAGTGGAGGATAGGAGAGTTTCTTTAACAAATGCTGCTTGGAAAACTGTGTACCTACATGTAAGAAACGGGAGCCCTTTCTTGCATCATACACAAAAATCAAGTCAAATGGATTAAAGACCAAAAATAGGGCCTGAAACAGTGAAAGTCACAGATGAGAACAAAGGAAAGACTGGTTTACATTGGCTTTGAAAATAATTATTTAAGGACAATGCCCAAGCCTGAGGTACTAACAGAAAAACAAACAAACAAACAGGCTGCATCAAACCAGAAAGCTTCTGTATGGCAAAAGAAACAACCAACAAAATAAAGCAAGGGCTAATACTAAAAACATGTAAGGGACTTATATAATCAAATAATAAAAACCCTAAAAACCTGATTAAAATGAGCAAAGGACTCCCCCTCCCCCAAAAGAAGACATACAGTATCCAACAGACATAAGACACTCACTATGTCAAAACCACAGTGAGGTCTCTTCACACCCACTAGGGAACTTGCTGTCCAAAGGTTAAAAGGCAACTGTTGGCAAGGATGTGGACTGAACATGGTTTGTAGGAATAATGCTTGGTACAGCCTATGGAAGATAGTATTGAGAGTTCTAGAAATTGAAAAAAAAAAAGTACACTGAATCCCTCTTCTGGGAAATTCCTCTTCCGTGAGGGAATAAAAGCCCTTCAGAAAGATACGTGTGCTCTTGCACTGCAGCACCTCGCATGGTAGCTAAGATATAGAGACAGCCTAAGTGTCTGTTAATGGATGACTGGCTAGAAACGAAGGAATATTTAAGTTTGGGAAGGAGAACTTTGTGCTGGGGAGATGGCTCAGAGGGCAGAATGTGTGCTGTACAAACCCAAGGACCTACAGTCAAATCCTCAGAATACACATACAAAATGTGTAAAGTGGCAGACCTTCTAGGGAGTTTGGGGTGAGGGTAGAGACAGGGCAGATCCCCAGAAGCCTGCAGGCTAGCTAGCCCAGTGAAGGCAATGCAAAACCACAGACACCACCTCAAAACAAGGTGCGGGGTGAGGACCAACACCCAGGGCTCTCCTGACTTCTACGCATAAGGCATGTTCTCTTTTCTCTTTCCTCTTTCCCACACCCATTTTATACACACACACACACACACACACACCATATGCACACATACACACCATATGCACACATACACATAGAAAAATGAAAAGGAGATCCTGGCATTTGTATCAACATGGGTAAGGCTGGCAGATCTTACGCTAAATGAAACAAGAAACAGACACATTCTCCAGGGCTTTTCATATGCTGAATCAGAAAAACCGCGTGATATTATGGCTACCAGAGCTGGAGAGATAGGGAAATAGAGAGACTGGCCAAGGATACTCACACCAGAGCTCCTCTGCATCTTTTTGGACACCGCATGTATTTACTGAAATTTTTAAATTATCCCTTTCATAGCTTTTCTTTGAGGTTTATAAGATATGTACTTATCATTTGAGACTGTCTTATACTGTCACCCATGCTGGCTTCAACAGAATTTGTAGCAATCCTCTTGCCCTAGTTTTCCAAGTTTGAGGATTACAGGTGTGAGACACAGCATTCACCAAAAACATGTACTTAACATTTCATAGTCTACTGTAAACCAGTGCTTCTCACAGGTCCTCCATGCATCCTCCTACGCTAGATAGACCGGTCTCATTCCTCATATCTGTCTCCACTGAAAACTGTAAAATATGGCAATTTTTACTTTCAGCCCACAAACATGTTTTTGAGAACCCCAAAGCAGGACATTGCACTTGTCCAGACATGTGCCATTCTGCTAGGCTAGGCTCATTCCATCCTCTTGTCTGGGTTTGTACTTGGCACCCTTCCCTTCTGTCTGAACCACTTCCCTTAGCAGACACATTCTTATCCAGTGTCTTTGCTTTCCTTTGTCTTTGAATACATTTATTTACACCCACTCGTGATGGAGGCTTTTGAGGGATGCTGAATTCTACATTGATGGTTCTTCTCTGTTAGAGCTTTAGCTGTGCTTAACTGCCTCCTAGCTCCTGTGGTTTCTGAGCACACATCTCTAGTCATCCAGACTGTGTCCCCCTCACCCCCACCCCTACACAATTCAAGCAT
>JADRCC010575006.1:0-25332 GCA_019843855.1 Hylomyscus alleni | reverse complement strand
TACTGATAGAACATGGAACCTGCTGTCAGAGTCTCACTATGAACATATCCAAGTGTTGGAGAGTGCATAAAAAACATATGGCTCAAAATCAAGGGAAAATTGCAATGTAAAGAATGTCATTGCTGGTTGGCAGAAATCAAGTGATACTTTAAAGACAGTCTATATTACATCATGATGATAACCTTGGACTAGATTGTGAAAAGGCAGCTGAGTCCTGCTAACCAAACAGTTGTTTAGACATGGAATGAGGGAGCAGGTCCTTGTAGTAGTTTGAATGATCTCTATTCTAGAAAAGCCTGGAGTCGTAAATAATGAAACAGGGAAGAATAAACGTTACTAGAATGATTGGGAGGAAGTAGAGATGGCTGTGGTAGTTTGTCTTTTCATGAAGATCTGTTGAATGACTTAGAAGTGTGGGCTATGGTCTACAACCATAATTTATTAGTTCTCTTCAGAAGAGAGTACTAGGCTTCTAGCTATACCAAGGAAAGATTGATACTTAAAACAAAACATATTGATGAGACAAAATATAATGTCCAGCTGAAAACTTCTAGACACATTTGGAAGGAAGAATAAAGAAAGTCTGTTTACATTTTCCCTTTTATCTTGGGGGAGGTTTGGGGCTAACCTGTAGGGAAAACTAGCAACTGAACCTCATCCTGTCCCTGTTGTGGGAAGGTACAAAACCACATCTGCCCCATCTCTGCATGTTGCCATGCTCCCCATGTGGACCAATTGTGAAAATAATGTTTCTACCTCCTAGTTTTTTAAGACTCCGAGGAATAAACATTTATTTTCATAAGAATAACATGAGAATAACTAATTTTTTCCTCATACAACCCAGCTTTATTTGTGGTTGTAGTTAGTAGCTTCCATAAACTCCCTTTCTTTAGAGAAAAGTTGACAGCAATTCCAGGTAATGAATATTCTATGAGATGACCATTTGAGATGAACTCTATGCATCAGTTTCTAAAATAAAAATAATAATAATTGCTTTTGCTTGTTGCCATAAATTTAAATAATGTTTCAGCATCATTTTCTTACTCAAGGTGACATTAGTGATAAACCTGGGTTGGGTGCTCTGTAAATATTAATAACATATCAAAATGTATGATTTGTCAGTCAATATTGCCACAAAATTGGCCTGAAAATGGAATACCTAAATACACTCAATACGTGCCCAGGTTGATTAAAAGAATGAGGAAAATTATTAATATACAATTGCTTTTTAAACGTCTTTGTATTATGTGCTTGAATGACCACTGCTGATACTACAGCATCACATTTTAATGTCATTAACTATGCCTTATTTTCAAAGACCAGTTTTAAGAAAATGCAATCCAGCCATGTTTTAATTTGTATAACTAACACACATTACATTTATAAGCAGGAGATGAGACATGTTAAAATAATAATGGCTCTGGAAAGTTTGCTTTTAAAGTTAAAAAGTGAAAAATTATAAAACAGAATTTTATATGCACGAAATATAACACTCCATTCCAAGCACATAGATATGCTAGACAAAATATGCTTAGAATAAATAAATATCTGTGTGAGGCAAACTTGCTGAGAAACACAGAGTGAAGATGCAAATTGAAGTAACTGTATGGAGTGAAGATAGCCTGTAGATAACCTGGTCCATTCTGCAGGGATGACCAAGCTCTTTCCATGCTTTATGGACAACAGGAGACCAGTTTCTTAGTGTGGGAAGGATCTAGAAGCACGCACCTTTGCAGTGACCTCTGACAATTACATGATGTCCATCTAAGGAATTGATTCTAGCCAGATTGCTTTTACCATGCAGGTGAATATGGAAATGACAGTAGATCACCAATAATAATGTAATAACACTTAAGAACCGGAATAGTCATATTAAAGGTTAGAGTGAAATAGCTGTTTACAATTATAAAAATCAATACTTGTGAATGACATTCTTACTATAAGAAAAACTAATGGAGTGTGCCATAAAACATAGAGACTAAATTGGAAAAAATATAAAAGTGATTTCAGAATTAATGAATGAAATGAAAAGTGAAATTTGGAAAGGGAAATTGATAAATTATACAGTTTACCAACAAAATAGTTGTATATTTTGATAACAATCAGATGAATTTTATCAAATTATAAACTTTTTGTGTGTATATATGTAAAGTATATACCTGTGTGTTAAATATAGGTGAAGATAACATTATATGTTCACATGCATGTACAGGCCCTTTGTAGATGTGGATTGTCTGGCACAATTGCTCTCTACATTATTTATTCAGACAGCAGCTCTTGAGTCCATAGCTCATAGTGTCTTGCTATCAGGCTCTTCCTAGGGACTCCCTTCCCTATTTCTGTCTCCCCAATATTGAGACTATACAGGCCCTTATGTTGGCTCAGTCTTTACTTGGGCTCTGTAATGAAACTCCAGTCCCCTCAGTTTCTTCTGAAGATCTTTTTCTAGTGAGCCATGTCTCTATACCCTTCTCTAAGGTAAGACAGAAAAAAGTTTTATGGAATAATGAATAGGAGATGAGACGAGAGTCATTATAATAGAACAGAGTGAAAGATCTTAGTTCTTTAGTTTGAGAGGAATATATAATGCTAATTAAATTTAGAAAGCATTTATAATGTAAAACATATAAAGCAATGAGAAGACAGATGACCTTTGAAGTAATGGGGAAAACAGCTAATTCTTGAAAAATGTTGAAATGTTGAAAAAGAAGAGGAAACACGAATATCTATTATCATTGACTATTTTAAAAAGACAAAGATGCAAACAAACAAACAAAAAAAAAACAGAAAACAGTTCCAAGATGATAAAAACAAAATAAAAAAATCTTAGTAGTTCATTAATTCTGTTACTATTGAACAACCAGGCTGATCCTGGGTTAGTTTATCAAGTTTTGTGTAAGAGTCAGGCAGTCAGGTTCATCAGATCACTTGAGGTTTTGGTTTCCCCTGGGAGAGATATTTAACTTCTACTTAACTAAAGGAATTTGGCTAGCAGAAGCTATGTCAAGTCCCCCCACCCCAAAGTATATTAAATGATATTGGCTGTATTCTCAGATAGCAAATCACCAGGGCCCAGAAGAAAAGTTAAAGAATTGGTAGTGTGTTCAACAGAGCTTTGAATTAGAGATCCACAAACAATGTACATATCTAACTAGCTTTTTAAGAATTGGGTCGCTAGCCATGGGAACAGAACCATAAAGACAGTTTGAAACTCTAAATTCATCCATGATACCAATTGCCTTACTTAGGATTATTATTGCTATTATTAAACACCATGATCAAAACAACTTGGAGAGAAAATGATTTATTTAGCTTACTTATACATCATTATTCATCATCAAAGAAATCAGGATAGGAACTCAAACAGGGAAGGAAACTGGTGCTACGAGCTGATTCAGAGGCTATAGAAGGGTGCTGGTTAATAACGTTCTCAGCCTGCTTTCTTATAGAATCCAGCCCAGGTGTGGCCCTTACACAGTGGGTTGTGCCCTCCCTTATCAATAACTAATTAAGAAAATGTTTTGCAGGCTTACCTACAGCCCAGACTTACAAAAGAATTTTCTTAGTTAAGGTTCTCTTTTCTCAGATGATTCTAGCTTGTGTCAAGTTGACAAAACTAACCAGAACATCTACTCTCACCTAACAATCTAGACTTGTGTAATTGAAATTAATAGTCTTATTTGAGCCACAGTTGTTTTGTGATATGTCTTTATGCCATTCACCCTGTTTCCCTATTATACGCATTACAAACTCACCCTGCAATGTCTATTACAAGTTAAGAGTTTACAGAATATATAACAAAGAAAGACAATGAAGGCAGAGTGTAAATAGTTCAGGGGTGGAGTGATTGCCTCACATCTGAAGCCTTAGGTGTGTAGAATAGAGACTAAAGAAAAGGCCATCCAGAGACTGCCTCACCTGGAGATCCATCCCATATACAATCACCAAACCTAGACCCTATTGTGGATGCTGGGAAGTGCTTGCTGATGGAAGCCTGATATGGCTGTCTTCTGAGAGGCTCTGTCAGAGTCTGATAAACACAGAGGAGGATGTTCGTTCGTAGCCAACCATTGAACTGAGCTGGGTCCCAGATGGAGGAGTTGGAGAAGGTACTGAAGGAGCTGAGGAGATTTGCAGCCCCATGGAGGGAGCAACAGTGTCAACAAGCCAGACCCTCCTGAGCTCCCGGGGACTGGACAACCAACCAAAGAATACACATGGAGGAACCCATGGTGCTGGCTGCATATGTGGCAGAGGATGGCCTTGTTGGGTATCAGTGGGAGGAGAGGCCCTTGGACCTGAGGGTTTCAATGCCCCAGTGTAGAAGAATGCCAGGGCAGGAAGATGGGAGTGAGTGGGTGGGTGGGGGAGCGCCCTCTTAGAGGCAGGGGGAGGGGGATGAGATAGGGGATTTCCAGAGGGGAGACTTGGAAAGGGGATAACATTTGAAATGTAGATAAAGAAAATATCCAATAAAAGAAAAACTGTAAAAATGAAAGAAAAAGAAGAAAATATAAATGGAAAGGCAAGCCTCTGATGAGGCGAAATACAAATATTATGAACAGTTAAATAACAAAATAGCAGCTGACAGGGAAGACGTGGAAAGAGGAACAGGAGACGACTGATCACATTGCGTTCACAGTCAGTCAGGAAGCAGAGAGTGAACAAGGATGGAGATGGGCTGTAAAGCCGCAAGATCTGTCCTCCGTTGCCCACTTCCTCCGTGATGCACCACCACCTCCTCATAGTTTTAAACCTTTCAAGACAGTGCCATTAACTTGAGTCTGATAGTTCAAATCTACAAGTCCATGGGGACATTTCACATTCAAACTGAAATTCTCTTTAGTAATAGGAATTATAAATAAATACAAAGGTGGTAGTATTTTCATAGTCATATTCAATCCATACATGTTTAACAAAACCAAGGTTTCAGTACACAAACTGATCATTTCCTATACTGTATTTAGAATTTTAAATAGTTTCCTCTACATTGGAGAGCAATTTTATATTATCTAGGATCATTTCAAACATATGTATTTCATGCTGCAATAATTTAGACATTTAGATAAGTGCATTCTTATTGGATGGTTCATACAGTTATAACAAGAAATCTGAATATAATTTAAATGCACTTTAGACCTGAATGTATACATATGATCCAGGGAATATTGTATATAGTACAATAACTTAAACATATATACTTATATAAACAAATACACAGACATAGAAAGACAACATGATATGAAAGGACAACAGCAAGTTCAGATAAAAAAATAAGTGCAGAAATATAGGACTTGTAGTAAAATTACAGACACAAACTCCATGTGTTGTCAAGGCTACAAAGATTATTGTAATTCTGCCATGTCTATTTTCTAAAGAGGAAGAAGGGAATGGCTCTGATTGTGAGAGAGAAGCAGGCATTATGTCTATTATATTTTTATGGTTAAAGACAAGAGATGATGAAATGTAAGCAGCCACCGTACAGAGTCTTAGAAAACATGAATGTTGGTTATGATATTATTTCCAAGATGTTTTTACCTGCTTATTTCAAAGTGCATCACTGAACGCTTGTAAATAGTTTGAGAGTCATTATTAAAGACTCACACCTTGTATTTAAGAAGCATAAATACCACTTTAACACCAACAGTTAAGGAAGTATAGTCTTAGAATATTTGAAATATATTTGTACGCATAAAATTAACTTGCAAGTACTCAGAATCCAATATATTCATATTATGGCTTTGCCTTCATGCCCACAGGAGACCTAACTTTTAACTTATGGACTAGTATAACTTATGTGCCTTCCACTCTCTCTCTCTTCCTCCCTCTATCCCTTCCTTTCTCTCTTTCTTTCTTTTTCATTCTTTCTTTTTTTTTTTTTACTGATAGATACACAAAGACTTACAAAATAATTTTGATTTTTTTTTAACCTTTCTCTACTGTGGACTCTATTTTTAATTTTTAAGGGGGAGGCAACAGGAGTTTGTTCTTGTTGTTTTTGTTTGTTCATTAGAAAGAAAAAATAAATCAATAAAAAAGTTTATTACTTCATAGAAGCAATTGTAGCTTTCTTGATTCTGTAATGTCACTAGATACACTAATCCACTGAAATGATTTTTAGACATAAATATCATCAGAATTTGACCTTATAATAGGTAATTTTTTGTTTGTTTGTTTGTTTTTCAAGACAGGGTTTCTCTGTATAGCCCTGGCTGTCCTGGAACTCATTCTGCAGACCAGGCTGGCCTTGAACTCAGAAATCTCAAGTGCTGTGATTAAAGGTGTGTGCCACCAATGCCCAGCAATAAGACACTCTTGGTTGCACTGGAAGTTAAAGTGGTGAGTGCTTAAAGCCATGAAAAGTGAAGCCCAAAGACCTCAGGAAGATTAATATAGAGAATCGAAGATACAAGAGGAGAATACTTGAATGAGCTAATTGCTTATTACTTGATTGAAGAAATCAAGCAGGTGACAGAGACAGAGAGTAGATGGTAAAGCAGTAGAGTAAGGCTTGTCTACATATTGCTGGGTAAATCATCCATGACCTTGAAAGCAACATTGAAGCTGGTAGGTGAAAGCCCTAGATTTTAGATTGCTGTGGTATTTTGAATATGTCCCATGGTAAGTGACTCTATTAGGAAGTGTAGCCTTGCTGGAGGAAGTACATCACTATGGGGGTGGGCTTGGAGCTCCTATGCTTAAGCTCTGTCCAGTAAAGAAGGAAGAAACTTCCTCCTAGCTGTCTAAGGGTGCCAGTTTCTCCTGTCTGCCTTCAGAACAAGATATAGAACTGTCAGATCCTCCAGCACCATGCCATGCCTGACTGGATGCTGCCACACTCCTGCCATGATGGTAGTGGACTGAACCTCAGAATCTGTCAGCCAGCCCCAATTAAATGTTGTCCCTTGTAAGAGTTGCCTTGGTCATGGTGTCTCTTCAAAGCAATGGAAACCCTAACTAAGACAGTTGGGAATGAAAATAATCATGTCTATAAACTTAAGAAACTGGATATTGATTTTTTTCTATTAGTTGGTCCTAGTTAGAACTGGCAACTTTGTGTTGAAAGGTAAGGGTCAAGTATTGGAACTATGAGAGTCAGGAGATCCAAGAAAGCTAGAATTGTAAATAAGTCACCTCTATTTTAGCATGCATTTTGCTTGTTAGTTGGTTTGTTTGACTGATTGATTTTCCTGACTATGATCTTATTTGATGAACAAGAGTTGCATTTTCAGACCTTCTGCTGTATTCTGTTGATGAACAAGAACTACAGTTTCAGACCTGCTATGTGCTGCAGAAGGGCAGATGGCATGGAACTTAACCATGAATGTGCTCACTGCCATCTAACAGAAAGTTCAGGTATCAGGAAAGAAAGACATTTTTCAAAGATCTCTCAGTGTTCACATCCATGTGCTCAAGTGTGAATTCAAACTCAGATTTGAAGATCTTTGAATTCTTGATTGCTGATGGGGACTATCTGCCAAAATGCCCGACTATCCCTGTCCCCAGTAGTTCAAAACCTATTCTGGTTCGAGGCCAGCCTGGTCTACAGAGTGAGTTCCAGGACATCCAGGGCTACACAGAGAAACCCTGTCTCGAAAAAACCAAAACCAAACCAAACCAAAACAAAACAAACAAACAAAAAAAAAAACAAAAAAAAAACTATTCTGGGAAAAATGAGACAGCGAAGATAGGTTAGGAACAATGATTCTGTCTTTCACTTTATTATGGTAGCCACTTGAGAGATATTCTTTTGCAAAATAAAGTCTCAACATGATAACTTGGAAAATGGTAAAATATGAACTGTATGACGAAAGGAAAAAATAAGTCAAAGGAAGAAAGAGAGAGAGAAAGGAGGGAAGGACAATTTGACCACAAAAAAAAAAAACCCCAAAAAACAAGGAAAACAAACAAAAAACCCTGTGTTTTTATGTAGCACTGGAAGTTATACTCCACTCCATTTCTATGTGGCTGCACACCCCGGGACACAGGGGGGACCATTAAACTAAGTACTTAGAGTATCCATGATTGCCAGGTACAGCTCTACGGTGGGGATCTCTCTGAGTTGCTGAGGCAGGAGATAAGCTTGAAACTCATTCAGTTGTGAAATTGGTTAAAGGGGAGAAAACAAATTCCGCTCCTCATCCCATACTCATAAATGCACCCAACACCAGTTATCCCAGTGGACTTAACGATTCGCCTGATAGCTATTAACATTTTTATCACTGCTGCCTGTTTGTGACAGTCTTTTCAATATGCTAAATAACATCGAGGAAATTATCAGAATATCTCTAAAAGATGAAGTTTAATGGAAAGCAAAACTATGGAAAGGAAAATTAAGCAACTCAGACTCTATAGTTTGTATTTTAGTGAATAATTATGAACCAGTATGTATTTTAAGATTTTCACAATTGTGCCGTGGCTTAGATATTTATAATGAAATTTTTATTGAGGTAATTGAGAGCCCATCTTTATGAAAACCCTCTGGACATAGCAATATTCCAGATTTCAGATCCCAGGAACTTACATTTGGATTAAATGGCTAAAGGTAGGCTAAAGTTTACATACAACTTATAGAGAAAGTTTCAATTTCTTTAACACAGAAGCTTCTGTATGGGAAGATGCTGTGTGTACAGAGAGCACAGAGCATTCAGTTTCACACTGGGATAGATCTAGTGTTACTTGCATTTCTTCTAAGGCTATGTCATTACACTGAATGTAAGCCAATGCAGGGAGAAAGTATACATATATACATATATTTCTATAATATACATACATTTATACATTCTTTATATATAATCCCTTTAATATATAAGGATTGATTTCAGAAGAAATTTGTACATATATTCATATCTATATGTCTATTATGAAGTGCATAGTTAAACCCACACATATTATATACACACACACACTAAGGACATTAATTTTCAGTGGAAATTATATTACACACACATACACACACACACAATCACATACACAAAAGTGGCATACACCATTTATTTAAAAATGCTCTCAAACTGTCTTGAATGATTTTACTACTCAAAACTTCATGTATTTTCTGCAATACCTCTACACATGACTCTTTCCATCATGGTCTTTTGCTTACCTCACATTACGCCATCAAGAAAAGAACAAGTTACCATTTTGAAGTCTGATGTGGAAGACCATGAGGATGAGGGAAGTTTGTGCTGGGTGGCTTTAAAAAATATATGTAGACATCTTGCTTTCCTGCAGCAACTGGTATTAGAAAAAGAACCATACATCTAAATTAACCTGAAAGTCTTCCAATGAACCTTGTTCATCTTAGACTCCCTTTGCCTGGACGAGAGTCCCACTTGAATCGTATTATTGTAAACAAACAGCACTTCTCCATTTTGCACAAAGGAGTGATAATCAGTGTGACTGAGATTCTTATGAAGCTACCCAGGTTGTCAAGAGCCTATGTCAGATCCTAACAACTGCTCTGTACTTGATGAGAAGGTCTATTTCACATGAACAATGGTGATGACAAACATCTACAGTTGGCTTTTATGTGGACATGTTGTGAAACCTAAGCAGAAGCTGTTTATCTTGGCTTGAAGAACATTCATCCAAATCCTCCAGCAGGCTCATCCCTGAAAACTCAAGGTGATCTAGGCAGAGTTTTCTCATTGGAGAAGCCTCTGAATTGAGAACACATGCCAAATGCTACTTTGAATGTGGATTATTTTAATAATATCATTTATGTTAGACTTACAAAGGGGTTTATCACATGAGAATCCAGGTAATCAGCTATTCATAATCATAAATTAATTGGGAATTGCTTCCACAAAAGCAGCTGTGTTTGCATATCCAGGACCCACTCCTCCCCTCAGTTTTCTTCTGCCCCTAGTGATGAGAGCTATAGAAATAATGTGCCATAAGTGTTCACGGATACAAACCAAGGCAGTCCTGGGGCTGGATGGGCTCCAGTTCTTATGAGCTATGAACAGCAAAGCTGCAGTATTAAATATGACAAAGCTCTGCCATCCACAGCAGTCGTGATCACAGAGGGCCCTTCGCAGCTGACCTTCACATGAACTTAATTACAATCAGCAAGAGAAAAATGCTAGGCCTTTCATATAACATAATAGAGTTCCACTAATTTGTTTACCAGCAGTGCCCAGCAAGGACCTTCTCCCCAAAGAAGGCTTTGGTGTGCAGAAATGAATCCAAGCAAGCACATATACAGAATATGGTAGTTTAGAGTGCAAGCTGTGCATAATATGAAGGGAAAGGGTACAGGGAGATAATTCCTTCTGTATTCTGCTGTCATATTGGGGGTTACTTCCTAACAGGATATTAATCATTCATTCCATAGCATGTATGAAACCTTCTAATTAGTGATGGCAATAGGCAACAGAAGTTCATGACTATTTGGGTCTTGAAGGGATTTTGAATGATTGATGAATAGTCATAATACAGAATCAACACTTTTAATATTGGATTCATAAGATTTTTTTAACTCAAGGAAAAGGGTAATAATTTTCCTATTTAATATCTCCTGATCTAAAATCAAGTTCAATACATAACCACAAAGAAACTCATAAATGGAAACTCCGATATTCATAGATTGCATTCTTAATGCCACCGAGGTCAAGTACTGTACAGACACATGCAGTACTCTGTAAACTAGGCAGCTCTCTGACTGTCCGTTCCAAATGAACCTGAGGGTATGGGGAATCTCAGGGTTACAATTGGAAAAAAGGAACCAAACCCAACATGCTCTTAGCCTTTTGAATTGGCCTTTGGCCATTTAGATAGATAATTTGGGCCCTCTGTCATCTAGGGTAACACTGTTTGATCTACTGGATCATGAAAAATATTTTTAAATCTTATTCCTTAATATATTAATACAACAAAACAAATGTGAGGGAGTGATTACTAAACATGAACAATAACACAATAAAAAGGAAAATGAAGGCTGAATAATTAATAAATACTAGATTTATACCATTAAAACTTCTATTTTAGATTGCTATAGAGGTTTGTAAGAACTTATATTCAATTTTTTCATCTTTTCACAGATCTTTTCACATCTTTTCACAGATCATGTTTTCAAATAAAACTACCCTGACTACCCTGAATCTAATGCAGTCATTTAATATCTTCATCTTTCTGCCATTCTTTAAACCAGTGATTGGCAAGCATTTTCCAGTGAGATCCAGATAGTAAATATGCTTGACTTGCAGGACATATGGTCTGTTAGATCTGTGGCCAGAAACCATCCATAAGCAATATGCCAATGAGTGACCTGGCTATGTAGCAATAAAACTTTATTTACAAAGGCCAGCTGCAGGTCATAATTGGCTGCTGGATAGCAGTTCACTGTTCTCTGGTTTGGTGATTGCAGCAAGATTTTTCAAACAAGTGCTGAGAATCTCATTAGAGATATCACAGCATATTTTCTTAGGAGAATATTTTTAAATGCTTTATATATTCATTATGTATTTCTATTGTGTACATGAAGTTTTATAGAATATATAAACTGTGGTATGTGTGTACTAAAACTCTCTAGCACATGCAGTTATAACTGTTGTAGAAAGAGCATATAGTATCCACTCTATTTATAATCTTCAGTATAACATATTTTAATTAGCTTTAATACACATTTGTTTTCATTTTCTCATTTTTGGAAAATAATTCATAATATTTTAAGGAATGAAATAATTTGGAAGAACAATACACCATGACCAAAACACAAATAAAGACCCACTAAACCAGAGTCTCTAAATACCAACTCTTTTCTGCATTGATGGAGATCCCTGACTTTGCTTGAAAACCAGCTCAAAAGCCACATCTTTTATTTGGGAACACTTTTCTAAGCAGAGCACTCTGTGTGGGATGGATTGTGATGGTCTGTGAAGTCGGCTTTTTTCCCTGAGAAAGTGTTAGCCATGTATTCCCCAAGATCCCTGACCATTTATCAAGTCAGACTTGTCCACTTAAATGTCACTTTGTCCTCATAGACTGTGTGTTTCTGGTGCCTGATTAAGATCTTCTCTGGGACTCTTCTTTATTCCCAATGCCAACAAAGAACTGTTTGTGTATGTATACCTCTCTGTCTCTTAAAATGTAAGAGAATTCCCTCAACCAAACAACCTCCACCAGATAGTTGCCAAATATAACTGAGATTATATACACAGAGATGTTTGTAATCTACATATAATTATGCAAATGATGTGATATTAGGTTGTCCACAAGAAGATAGCTATTTATGAAATGAAACACAAACATTAAAAGATGTGCACAAGACAAGACATACTGTTAATTGTAGAAGTGTTAAGGATGCCACAGTAAGGAGCTAAGGCCACCTAAATAAAGTCACCCTAGTAAATGCTGCCTAGCAAATCAAAGACTGAGTGGGGTTCATTGTGGCTTGAGGCAGTTCAAGAGAGGACATAGACACAAGTAGCCTATTAGCACACAGGAGGACAGACTCTAATGTCTGGTTATGTGTAGGAAGATTTCTTTTTACTGGTTCAATGTTCTGTTTGGAACACATAGTATCCGGCACAACTCTCAGTGCATACATTTTTGATGGATTAATCAATGAATAAAACATGAAAATATGCTCCATCCTATCTGCAAAGGTTCAATAAGTATTGATTGAGTGAATGTGTACATGTATCATTGGAACAATCTTCCATAGGCCAGTTCAGCTTTGAAATCATCTCCTTTTCATCTGACCACTTCTGTATTCCTTTCCAAATGAGAAATTTTCATGTGTACTTTCCTTCTTTAGCACCTTTGATAACTCTGTTTTCTGTATTTCACTAACTTCAGGCTATATTTTGATTTTCAAGCCCAGTTTTAATGTTTGCTCCATATCTCCCTCTAATGTCCTAGTTTCAAGCATTTCTAATAATTCCTCAGATTCTTCCCAACCTTTCCCTCTGTTTCATACTTTCTGTGTTTTTATTTTTAAGAATTTCATGTAATATATTATATATTTGATCCATTCTTCCCCCTCCCATGCTTCCTCTCAGGTCTCCCTGTTACCCACACAGCTTTTAATCAGTTTTTCTCTGATTAAAAACCCAAACCAAACTAAACACAGGAAATGTACTGTATGATTTGTGCTAGACCTCTACTGAGAACGGAGCCAGCCATGTTTGATATATCCAATATATCCATTGAAGAGTGCTTTTGCTTTCTTAGAATTTTGCTTTCTTAGAATTTTGCTTTCTTAGAATCTATTGGCATAAACCTCTTGGTTAGTGTTAGGACTTTGTGCCTATGTCCTTTTCTTTTTGCTGCAATTTTTTCTGGTTTAAGATTGTGCAGGTCTTGTACATATTTTTCTGAATTCATAAGTGCATCAGCCCTGTCATGTTCTTAAACTGTTGTTTTCTTGAAGTTGTCTACCACCTCTGGTTCTTAAGATGATTCTACTTCCTCTTACACATAGACCTCTGAGATTTCAGAGGGAGGCTATGGCAAAGTTAACCCATTTAAGGTGTTGTGTTCCAAATTATTTCACTCTCTGTACATTGTGTAATTGTGGGTCTCTGTGTTAATTGTCATCTTCTACAAGAAGAAACTCTGAGGAAATTTGAGAAATACACTGACCTATCGATATAGCAATATATCTTTAGGAATTGTTTTAAATATGATAATAGTATTGGTTTTCCCCCTAAAGCTCCATGACCTTGTTCTCATTAACAGTCTCAGGTATGGGTTCCATCTCATGGAACAGGCCTAATTCCAATAAAAAGTATTTGGCTATTTCTATAGCATTCATACCACTCTTGAACCAGTGGGCAAATATTGCAAGCAGGTTGATATTATAGGTCACAGGTTTCCTATCTGAGGATCACAAGGTTCTTATCTGAGTAAGACTGACAATGGCTTTTATTCTTGAGTAGCATCTAGAGCATCTTCCAGTACTATGAACTCTAGTTATTAGGGATTGAGTATCATCTAAATCTCTTCATGTTCTATGACATAAGTATGTGGTATCTTCAGCAACAGAGTCTTACCATACCAGAGTTGTGGAGGGTAACTAATGGATTTATAATAGTTGAGACATCAATAGAACCCCTTTGGCCTATGGTTCAAAACTATTCTTGATAGTCCAGATTTTACTTGGTCTAGTTAGAGTGGTATCTCCTTCATTGTTGGATATCTCCATTTAAATATATTTAAAATACATATTTATTTTATAAATATATTTTATTTGTACAATATATTTATTGTATTTTATTAAATATTATTAAATACAATATTATTAAATATATTGAATTTAATAATATTTAATTGTATTATTAAATATATTGTATTATTATATACGATATATTTATTTTATTTGTACAATATATTTATAAAATAAATATATTTATAAAATAAATATATTTATAAAATAAATATATTGTACAATAGTAGGTTTTCACATGGCCCTTAGAAGGTCTTTAGTGTTAATTACATCTACCTTTCCCTCCTACCCTCAATCCTTTTAATTTTCCTGATTTAAGTTTCCTTTTATCCCTTAATAACACTATATTCTGTTTTCCCATCCTTGGGTGAACTCTCTTCTTTCCCTTGGACTTTTATTTGCTACCTAATCTCTTTTGGTATTATAAACGAAGCACATATATCTAAAGCTTGAAAGCTAACATTCACTTAGAAAGAGAAACAGACTATGATTTGTCTTTCTGGAAGTGTCTTTATCTCAATTAGGATGATTAGTTCAAACTCCAACCATTTATATGTAAATTTTATGATTTCAGTTTTTAACAGATGAATAATTATACCATTTGTGAATGTACCATATTTTAGTCATCCGTCCATCAGTTGAGGGACGTCTAGGCTGTTTCCAATGTCCAGCTATTATGCATAGAACAATGACCACAGATGAGTAGGTGTCTCTGTGGTAAGCTATACAGTGCTTTGTGTGTATACTCAACAATGGATCTTGTGGTAGGCTTATTTTCATCTTTTTTGAAGAAATCTTATTTTCACAATGATTGCCCCGTTTGCTTTCCCACTATCAATGAATAAGTGTTCTTGTCTCATTGCATCTTCTTCAACATTTGCTGTCATTTCTTTCATTAATCTTGGCCCTTCTGAAAGAAAAAAGATGAAAAAATGAGAGAAGTGGTTTAAATTTGCCCTGGGTACCCTGATGACTAAGGATGTTGAACTCTTTTCAGTGTTTCTCAGTCATTCGTGTTTCATCTTTTGAGAGCTGTGTGTTTTTTCCATACCCCATTTTGAAGAGTGTATTATGGATGATCAGTCTTTTTTGTTCTTTGTTTACTATACGTACTAATCCTCTGTCAGATATATAGTTGGTAAAGATTTTTCCCATTCTGTAGGCCACTTTTTAACTTAAATGATGGTGTGCTCTGTTGTGTGTCAGGTTTTAGTTTCATGAGCTACTATTTACCAATAGTAGATTTTGTTGCCTGGGCTATCAGTGCCTTGTTCGAAAAGTCCTTTCCTATGCTAATGAGATCAGTTGTGCTCATTACCAATCCCCTAATTTGTTTTAATGTTTTCCTAGAGATTCCACTTAGTTATCTATATGGCTAAAGAGGTCACCTGTGCCTCAAGGCTTTTCAAAATTATTCCTTCCAATGTAACCATTGATTGGGTGTGCTATCCCACATATATACTTGTAGACCACAGGCCAGCAACCAGGTCTTACTTATCCTAATTCTTATAGAATTATGTCAATATGTACTTATTAGATGGCAAAAGAGAAGACTGATGAATCTGCAGGGAAAACTAGTGAATTCCATGAAAAAGTACAGTTTCTCCCTCTTTATTTCTTCTCTCATCTCCCCATGAACTCTAGCTTGATCTGTTATTATGAATGTCTGAAGTTTGAAAAGCTCATCCTACCACATAAGTACGTCACAGTAGTTCACCAGGAATTCTGGCTTATAGACCTCTGAGAAAATTTGAAGAGTTAAGAACAGCGCTCTCTCTCTCTCTCTCTCTCTCTCTCTCTCTCTCTCTCTCTCTCTCTCTCTCTCTCTCTTTCTGTGTGTGTGTGTGTGTGTGTGTATGTTCAAAGTCCCAAATTAACCCTTAGTGCATGATGCATTGCCTGTTTCTGCCTCATATTTACTGAAGTTTTTTTCCCCTAGAAGGGGGATGTTGTGGGTGAGTATAGCATGCCATATTATAGCTACTGCTAATGAACACAACTATAACTTTAGCCTTTTAGAGGGAATTACTTTTTTCTCAGTTTGTCAAACTATCTCAGTATCAGTCATTGCACACAAATATGGTGGACTGGAATTTATTCTCTATCAATACTATAGTTTATAGAAGATAGGCTAGCTTACCTCATATATACAACCTAAATGTCAGTTTTCTGCAATTTCATTGAAAAACAGAGGTAAAAAGGATGCTGAGAAAACAAGACAGGAATAAGCATAAAAAATGTGCAGATTCAATAAGGTCTTTTCTTAAAATTGTCTAAGAAGATCTTGAAAGTTTTTCGAAAGCAATCCATAAAATGTTGCCATATATTTTTATAATTTCAGATTGGTTTGGATCTGAAAAACTCATTTGCTTATAGACATATTTATTGTTATTAATTTTATTAGCATATTAATATTTAACTTGGTATATCCTTAAGAAAGGCTGAGAACTTTTGCTTTTGGGGACTGATTTTTGTGGCCTGGGGCTGGAGCTCAATCTTATGATGTGCCTAGTTGCCCAATGTTTGCATTGGTTACGGGGCTTAATTCCCAGAAATCTAAAAGAAATAAACAAAATCAACAACAATGCACACACACACACACAAACACACACACACAACCCCAAGCAAACTAACAACACATATCTCCTCATCCCACACCCAAAACTTACTTAGGAGTCTGAGTTGAGCAGAAGTACCAGGTAATGTCTGTCTTCCTTGGAGTATGACATCTGGAAAAAAAGAAAGATCAAGGGTGGGCAGAATCTAAGAGAACAGATGGCCCGTGGATATGTCTGCCAGAGTCATGGGCAGGAAGAAATGCAAAACTGTTCCTGTTCTCTTTTTTCTTCTAAACAGAGAACATGTACACAAGAGCTCAGTGTGGGTTGGACAGATGGAATACTTACAGAAAAAGGTTGCCAGTTCCCTCCTCAGAAGAGGCTGGCCAGTGTGTTCTGTTTCTTTAGAATCCAGAGTCTGGCCTCTGTTCTGCATCTAGATGGGCAGATAAGGGAACTCATCCTGAGAGGAGGCTACAATGAGTCTTCCAGCCTTACTCACAGCCTATTCCCTCCTCCAAGTATTGATTCTTATCTGAGAGGGTGTTTTTATTGAATACTTGGTTATAGATAAAGTTTTAAGTTCATGGATACCTCAATAATATGATATAACTTCAAATCTGGCCCCCAAACTAACAATATAGGTAGCAGGCATATTATTTACCAAGTCAGAAACGCTGCAGGGGGGGGGGGCAGGGGTTGGGCTCTGTAATCTGTGGTTTAAAAAAAGCCTCAAAGTAGCTATTTTTGAGATCGGATTTATTAAGTATACTAGCAAAAGTTAAAGTTATGGTCTCCAATTATAGATTAGAAGAAAAAGAAAAGGGATGTATATCATTATATAATTATGCTATAGTATTCAATGTGTATATGTATTTAGTTGATATGTTTATTATGTTCATAGTCAATACTATGTGTGAAAGAAATAATCATGTTGAAATGTATATATATTAAGCATAAATAAAAGTTTTAACTTCTCATCTTTATCAAAACTTGGAATTTTGAAAATATGCATTTCAAAATAATGTTACAGCCCATAATTTTATTTCTACTTTTATTACTTTTAAACTTTATTGGGGATTGAATTCAGGACCTCATTCATACCAACAATATCTCCCATCTACCCATCTACACTGCTTGTCCCCTTTCTGCCTTATGATATCTTAATATGTGTTATTATCATTTATGCTTCCCCGTCATAAGTTAGAATTCATTTTGTAGCCTTTTACTGCCATTTCCATGGTTGTCTTAGAGATATAATATCCAGTTCTGAGTTTTTGCAATCCAATGTGAATTAATGCCTTTCCCACTTTCACATTGATGATTTCATGCATGTTAATTCACTTATGATTCTATACTTGTTTAAACACCTACAATATGTTACTTTTGCTCAATTTAAAAATAAGTCCCCTCAGGCTGGATTAATGGCTCAGTCAATAAGCTTATTGGCTGCTCTCCTGGAAGACCAGGATTCAGTTTCTAGCATCTACATGACAACTCAAAATCATCTGTATCTCCAGTTTTAGGTGAGCTGACACCTTGATTGGCCTCCATGGTCACAGGAGAAAGGTAGTATAAAGTGTTTTTGCAGCAACAACACTCACATACATAAAATTAAATAAAAAGAATAAAATAATTTAAAACAAGTCCTCAATATTTCCTTGTTCTTTTCTCTTCTGTGTTTCGATCTAGAAATTTCTGATTATTGTCTGAAAAAGTCTCAGCAGAACTTTTTTTAAGAAGGTGCCTTAAATTGCTTTCGATCTCTATGACTATTCATTAGTTGGATAATTTTTCATAACAAAAGTGTTGTCACATAAATGCATGCTAGTAATAAGTTGAGGGCCCAAACTGCCTGCCTGCTTGCTCATAAGTAATCTGTGATTGGTCTAAAGGTAGCTCGGTGCATTACCTGGTGAAAGGGGTGCACACGAAGGAGGGCCAGAAAGTAGTTTTTATATTGGCTCACTCCCAAGAGAACAATAATTCATCCATGAGTGACTCAGTTCAATCTTGATGCCAGAAACATAATAACTGTTTTTTTAAACCATTTTTATTAGATATTTTGTTTCTTTATATTTCAAATGTTCTCCCCTTCCCCAGTTTCAACTCCAAAAAAACAAAAACAAACAAACAAACAAAAATCTGTTCCTCTCCCCATCCCTCTGCTCTAAAGTTACAAAGAATCATGGGATCTATAATAAAAACCATAAGCTTGGAGATAAAAGTACAGTGTTTGAGATAAAAAGTACAGACATACAGAATACATGATAGATTATTCATTGTAGATAGAAGCTGAGTAAGCTTGAATGTATAGTGATAAAAGTTTCCTGAAACAATAACCTAAGAAAGGTATCACACGTAGGTATATACACACATACATACATTCATACATACATACATACATACATACGTACATAGTCTCTGGAAAAGAAGGATCAAGTCACCTATTTTTGAAATACTGTATTGAAACTGTTAAGGTTGGAAGAAATTATATATCCAAAGATCCTGAAAGGTCAATAAAATACAAGTTGATTTTTCTATACCTGCAAAGACACACATTCTAATAAAATTATGAAAACAGGAGAAACACAAACTAAATTTCAAAGATATACAGGAAGAGAGAGAAGATAGAACATTATAGATATATGAATAAGGCTTGGTATAAGGACATATTTATCATAGACAATGTAGTAGAAGGACAATGGAGACAAATGCTTTAATGTGTTTGATGCCGAAAACAGACATTTTAATCTCAGTATTATATCTGGCAACTTTTCAGAAGTGAAATTAAAATAGGGAGTTTTTCACAACTACAAAGAAAAAAATATTAATCAGCAAAACTATATACCTGCAAAATGTTATAGGTAGTTTCTAAAGGACAGGAAAAGGATACAAGATGGAAATATAGATTTGCTGTAAGAGAAAAACATAACTAGATATAGAAAGAATGATAAGGATAAATTGTATGTAGGTGTTTGGGCATGTGTGTGTGGTGTAGATTTTTTTAAATGTAAGTGACACTTTGGAACAAAATAGTAGCAATATTTTATAAATTTATGGTTATGTAAGTCAGTAAACATACTGACTGAATAAAATGAATTAGTACTAAATAAGATGAGAGGAGAAGATGGAGGGAACATGATAGGACAACCAGAAAACAGGCTCATTACATGAATTGCTACATTATTTCTAAGTAACCTGAATGTCTAAATGAAAGGTGGAATGCTAAATTCAATGTTGAAAGTCTGACCTACACTCTTCTTACTTACAAAAACGTTAAATGCATACTCATGAAAAGGGTAGAAAGGGCAGGCTTTGCTGACTTTGCTTAAAAGGAATCTAAGTAGTTATAGTATAACAATGAAATGAAGAATTGAGGCTAAGATATTCCCCCTCCCAAAGACATAATGCACAATCTAGAAGACAGTAAAGAAATAGCGAAAGAGCCAGAGACTAGGTAAGACTGCTAAAAAATAATGCCTGAGCATGACAGGCTTATTGAACTCATGAATTCAAAACAGGTGTAGTTACCTGCCTAAGAGCAATTCAGCCAGTCATCTAACTCAGATGGGGGAGGGGCTCATGTCACCCCTCCCTTGACAGAGGAGATATTGTTGATTGTTGAAGGCTACAGGGGAAGAGATGTAAGTTTTTCCTTTGGCCCAAACTCCACTGGGTGGGTGGGATTCTAACACCCATTATTATATGAGTATCTACTTATATTCAGTGAGTTATAATACCAAATTAAAAACAAATCCTGAAACACAGTATTTACACTGAGGAAAAAAATGAGCTACGACAGCCTAATTGGAATTGAAGTAAAGGTGAATGGGACAAAAATATATTGTGCACATGTATGAAATTCTCATGTATTTATAGTTAAATATAAAAATATGTGAAAAACATATTTTCTAGGATGACATTCATTTTATATGGAAATTTGGTTTTATCCAAATTTTTATATTTGGTTTTATCCAAAGAACACAGTATTCCTAATGATTCCATACCAAACAACCAATACATAAGATCCATGAGGCAGAATCTGATGTAACTAGAAGGAGAGATGTACACACTTGAATTATGGCTTGATACTTCTATATCCCTCTTACTATTACTGCTAGACCATGGAGAAACAAAATCATCAGGTGTACATTGGCTGGACAACAGCATGAACAAATACCTATTGACATTTCCAGAGCACTTCACACAACAACAGAATACACATACACAGGCTGTTCAAGGGCACATGAAATATTTACCAAAATAAACTGTATTCTAGATCATAAAAATGCCTCAGTAAATTTAGAAGGATTCAAGTCACAAAAAGTATGTTCTCCTTCACCCAATAGAGTTGAATTAGAAATCAATAACAGAAAGTTCTCTGGAAAATCCACGGGTATTTCAAAACTATATAAAATACTTATAAATAATCCAGGCACCCAAGAAGAAACAGAGAAAATAGAACATGGTTTGAACTTAGTAGGGGAATGAAAACACAGCACATCAAAGCCCAGAGTTGTTACAAGAGCAGTAATTTAGTAAGAAACTTTCAGCACAAAGGCCTAAAAGAGGAAGAATGCCTTCAAATCACTGACCTCAGGTCTCCCAATGACCTTGATAAATAAAGAGGAGAAAATTAAACCCCGAGCTGAATAAAGGAAATTATAAAGACTAGAGGTGAATTCATTGGAATAAATGAGGGGGAGGAAGATAGAGCAAACCAATTAGAGCAGCAGCCTATACTTTAAAGTTAATAATGTTGACAAAAGTCTTGACATGCAAAAGAACATTAAAGAGATTGTGGAAATTACCAAAGTCTAGAGTAACTGAGTTGGTGTCATAGCATAGTCTTCAGATACTAAGAAGAGAATATGGGGCTATGTGAACACATTAATGTATGTTAATGTGAATACTTAGATCACATGAACATATATGTTTAATGACACAAACCACCGATGTACATTAACAGAAAAAAATCAGTAACATGTATATATTAATATATTGAATTAACAAGTTTTTATTTTATATGCACTTCTTTCTGTCTCTGTCTCTCTGTCTCTCTGCTTCTCTCTCTCCCTTCCTCTCTTCTCCCCCCATCTGTTTCTCTTCGTGTGTGTGTGTTGTGGGGGCAGGGATGCGGTCAGAGAAATCCACAGAGAGCAGAAGCAGGTGTCAGATCCCCCTAAGCTAGAGTGAGAGGCAGTTGTGAGCTGACCAACATGTATGCTCGGAACTGAAGTGTGAGACTCTGGAAGAGCAGCTGAATTTCTAAGGCAGGCAGTGGTGCTGCATGCCTTTGATCTCAGTACAAGGCAAACAGAGGCAAGTGGATCTCTAAGTTCAAGGATACTCTGGTCTACAGAGATTTCTAAAACAGCCAAGGCTACACAGAGAAACCCTGTCTCAAATAAATAAATAAATAAACAAATATATAATAAATAGATCAAGATTATTTACTTTTAATTAATTTACTTTTCTTTCTACAAATTAAGGAAGAAGTATAATTAATATCAAGCAACCATTCTTGACTAGCTTCATTATATTATAAACACTAAGAAAGATCTACAATGTATTAAGATAAAAACAAAAATGATTGATTCTCAGCATTTCAAAGGATACTAGTTCCCAAAATACTGTAAAAGGATAAAAATAAAAGTCACTGGAGAACTGCTGATGTCAATCTGTGATAGAGCTACATGTCTGCTTAGCTTGCAGAAAATCCTGAATGGATATCCAACACCATAAAAAGTTTTAGTTGGAGAAGAAGGAATCAATCTTCACCATTATTAAACAAAAGCAACTCATGCAAGAATTGCAGTAAAATTTATTTAAAAGAATCTAAAATTGCTAAATT
Source organism: Hylomyscus alleni (assembly GCA_019843855.1). Classification (NCBI taxonomy): domain Eukaryota; kingdom Metazoa; phylum Chordata; class Mammalia; order Rodentia; family Muridae; genus Hylomyscus; species Hylomyscus alleni. The sequence continues at coordinate 2,747 of JADRCC010575006.1, read as the reverse complement.
TGAGTTATCAAATTTATAAACTACAAGATAATACACAAAATGATTTTGAATTTAATAGTATCAAATTATTGAAAATAAAGTAGGTATTTTATTACCATTGTTATTAAGAATTTAATAACAAAAGTCACAAAATATCTATTAAGAACTTTACATGAAACTATTTAAAAGTACAAAGAGACACTGAAAGAAATAAATAAACAGAAAGATAGGAAGTTCAAGGGGAGGAAGACACAGAAGTGGTGAAATGTTAATCCTCCAATTTGATTTATAAATTCAACGAGCTATATCATAATCCTCACACACTTTTTAGATAATGATAAGCCGATTATAAAATTCATATGGAAATGTGAAAAACGTAGGCTATCCAAACAACTTTGAAAGAGAACAAAGTCAGAATTCAAGACTTATAATGGAAATAATCAGAATAGCAGGATGGTGACACAGAGAAACAAATAAATTTTAAAACGTGATTGTATACATGGAAATTGATACACATATAGGAATAATCTCCTCTTTTTCAAAAGCATTAACCATTTCAATGGAGAAAGATTAATCTTCTAAGTAAATGATATTGGAAAACTGAAAGAAAATAATTCAAATAAAATAAAAAAAGTCAAAGATTAAAATCGTATGCTTCTGTAAAGTATCCTTAGGAAAATGAAAATACCAAATATTTGAGAATATTTTCAAATCATATATCTGATGTAGGACTCATAAGTAATTCCCTAATATACTAAATATACATTCAACTAAATAATTTAAATGGGATCTTCAACAAAGATACCGTATTGGAATGCATAAATATGATTAATTTATTTGCTATAGAGAAAAAGCATCATGCACTATAAAATTACAATGAGATACTATCATATACCTATTTTGAATGGCTATATTTAAGGCTGGTCACCAAGTATGGCTGAGAGTATGGAATATAACTAGAACTGTCTACACTTCTGGTGGAATATAAAAGGTAAAATCACTTTGAGTGGTAGTTGGTCAGCTTCTCACTGCTATTGACCACATAGTTTTCTCACAAATCTGAGTAGTAGCCTAATGCCTAGTATGGAGGACTTTGAGGCTGGGGTTTGAGACATAATTGATTCATGAAGGTAGAGATGTTATAATTCAAATTAGCGCCTCAAAGACAAAAAAACTCTACAAACTCGCTTCTGCTTCCCTGTACTCAGCCAAGTGGGGGATATAAACCATCTGAATACCAGAAAGAGGTGCTCACTAGGAACTGAATCCGTACATACATGTTTTGGAATTCTAAGCATTGAGTCCAGTGAGAATATACTTAGCAAATACATATGTAGTATGTAATGTGTTTGCTATACCAACTTTATCTTGCTAAGATACATCTAAAGTAAGTCATTCAACCATCATGAGCCAATGCGTTAACCATCCTGTTATTAGGTATCAATCATATATATGTTTATATGACTCCACCAAAAGGGCATTTCCTTTGAGCAAGTATTTTAATTGTCTTTCTCAATAAATGATAATATTGCCATGGCTGAACAGATATTAAAATGTTATCATGTCAACAAAATAGCTTTTGTGAATGAAGCTGCTTGCTGCCAAGCTTAACAATCTGAAGTGGATTCCCAGAACCCAAAGTTGGATAGGAGAGCTCATTCGTGTAAGTTGTCCTCTGATTTCCATGGATATGTGCATGTGCATGTATGTGCATGTGTTTGTACATGCATGTGGAGGTTCCAGTCTGACATAAGATATCATCCTGTATCACTCTCCATTTTGTAACTAATGCAGAGTCTATCACTAAACCCCGACCTCACTGTTAGTCTTGCTATGTTGCACCTGACATTCCCTATCTCTGCTTTTCAACACTGGGATGACAGTTGGGCTACCATACCCACCTTTCTCTATATAGACTCTAGATGTCTGAATTATGAGCTTCCTGTGCTCTTCTGTGTCCCTACTTCTTATCTGTTAGTCTTCCTGTGGGCATGGAGAGGAACATACTAGTTTAAATGTGTTGTCTGGGGAGACAGTCAGGCAAATTTTGTAAAGACAAGCATGCATGCTGTTCATAACTTGTCCCTCATCACTTGACTGATTAGGGCAATGGAACTGGTGTTTGGCCACAACACATTTGAGAAACCAAAAAGAAAAAATAAAGACTATTGTACATTTGTGTATTATTTAGTGTCTGTGGGGACTTACTGACTTCCTATACAGAATGACAATTTACAAACTGATTTATGTACCTTTGCTATGAAGCTAGGATGCTGGTGAGAAGAAGCAGCAGGATGATGATATATTTGGAGACAGATTCTCATTATTAATGAGAATAAAAGAAGGTCACTTTTCAAATATGGAGAGGAAGTGCTTGTCATCCCCACAAATAAGTCATTCAATATGTTTAGACCCACAGAGCTCACATGCTATTGTATCACAAGCTTATTTTGTGCTCACCATCAGCCAATAATATGATGTGGGCACTGCAAAGAATAGTAGACAGAGATTGCATTTAAATTAGCAAAGTGACAATAGGATCCTATAATGTGTTATGTCCATTGTGTTTTCAACCCTCCACAATAGAGCAGCTGCATTGTGCTTACTTGAAGAATAACATGAATAAGATGAGTGGAACCTGTTCATGTTCATCTTTCCGTTGACCTAATTAATGCCACTGAAAGCAGTGGCCCGAGATTGGACACCATGGGACTCCCCCTCTACTTTGTTATGACTCTAGGATTTATATCCAGAAAGTGCCCAGCAGC
>JADRCC010575004.1:0-27443 GCA_019843855.1 Hylomyscus alleni | reverse complement strand
ACCAGGTAATGGAGGGCCAGTCCCTGTCTCTCTGAGCCTCAGTTTCCCTGTCTATACCATGTGAGACTGAACAGAGCGGATCAGAAGGTAGTGGACCTTCCTGTGATTCCACAAAACAGAGTCCACAATCCCTAATAATGTCACAAGAGCTTCTTTTCCAGCTACTTCCACTCCCCCACCTCCACCCCATCCCCGACCCTGAGCTAGGGGTGTAGCTCAGTTGATAGAGGGCCTGCCTGGCATGAACCCAAAACCTTTCCATAAAATTCTGTGGTGGAACACATCTGTAATCTCAGTATTTGAGAAAGGTAGAAACAAGAGACTCAGTAACTCAAAGCTATTCCCAACGAATTCAAGACCAACCTTGGTACATAATACTATGCTTTAAAATTTTATAAAAAGGGTAGAATGGGGCTGGGTAGATGGCTCAGCAGTTAAGAGGACTGTCTGCCCTTCCAGAGGATCCTGGGTTCAATTCCCAGCACCCACATGGCGGGCTCTAGTTCCAGGGGATCTGACACCCTCACACAGATATGCATGCAGTCAAATCACCCATGCACATAAAATAAAAATAAAATAAACCACTTTAAAAAAATAAAAACAAGAAGTCTCTGTGCTGCTTCCAGATCTCCATGGACACAAGCCTCTTTTGTGCTTGTATCCTTAGGAACACACAGGTGCTCCCCTGAGGTACTGTGGCCAGGGTTGGGGCTGCTTGGCCCCAGGTATTAATCAGTCTAACCAGAAAATAGTGTTTACCACAGAGGGACATACTCAGGACACTGGAGACTGAAGGCACAAAAGGTTGAGGTGTCTCTAGCACCAGCAAGAGCAGAAGGTGACTACTGTCCCCTGCCGGGGGAGCAGACTGACAAGAGGTCACCTGAGAAAGCTGGACAGATGGCTGACTTGCTGTCCAGAGCAACCTTTGGAGGTGATGAGGCTGCCCCCGAAGGCTCGTCCTGAGGCCCACATGGAGGAGAGCCCACTGCTCCTCACCCCTCAGTTCCACAGCTTTATGCTTTACCTCTCATGCAGGAGGCAGTCCCACAGCCACCCTTGAGACAGCCCTGACCCCTGAGAGAGCACTGGTGACTTCCCTCTGAAGAAAAGCAGAGCAGGGCCTGATGACTTCCGGCCAGAAGTCAGCTGACACGAGCCTGGGAAATGGGACCACTGGGAACCAGCCCTTCATGACAGAGAGTAGAGGGGAGGCAAAAAGAAGCTCCTCAGAACACTAGGTCTGGGGCCAGCACCACAGGTAGGTACAGCCCGAGCTAATCAGCCTGAGCTAGAATATGCAGGTCTGGGGCTAGCATGTAGCTCCACTGGTCGAGCCCTTGCCGAACTACACAGAACCTTGTCTCTAGTCCCCAGCACTGTACAAGTCAGTCACAGAGGCAACAACTGCAATCCCAGCACTCAGGAGGTGAAAGCAAAACTACCAGCTTAAAACAGGGCTGGAGAGACAGCTTAGCTGGTAAAGTGCTCGCAACTGGGGGGACCTGAGTATGATCCCAAGAACCCAGGTGAGAATTCCAGCTATGGTGGTGTGTGCTTATAATCCCAGTGCTGAGGAGGCAGGCACAGCAGGATCCCTAGGGTTTGTACCCAAGGTTGACCTGTGACCTTCAAACATCTATCCACACACCCAGATACAGACACACAGACACACAGACACACAAACACAGAGAGAGAAAGAGACATACATACATACATAGAGACATGAACACAGACACACACACACAGAGAGAGAGAGAGAGAGAGAGAGAGAGAGAGAGAGAGAGAGAGGAAGAGGGAGAAGAAGAAGGAGAAGGATAGAGACAAAGAGAGGGAGAGAGTGTGTGTGTGTGAGTGAGTTTAAGGTCAGTCTCAGCTGCGTTTGAGGCCGACCTGGACCACATGAGACCTTGTGTCGAAACAAGACAAAATAAAAACAAGTAAATGGCACCCTGCTTTGCAGAACTGGCCATGCCAGCTGTTACAAACCACATCTGTACCACACTGAAACCATCTACCTTCCTGAAGAATGAAACTTGACAGGGAGAGACTGTTGGTGTCTGTACTGATGAGGCTGCCTTTCCACAGATCTGGCTCATTGGGTCTCTTATGAGGACAACCACTTTTCCTGGGTGTGTGAATGCTTCTATATCCAACTGTTCACCCCTTATGAGTTCCTGTCAGAGCACAGTGTCCTTCAGTCATCTTTAACTTTCATGCAGCCCAATCTATTATATTATTATTATTATTATTATTATTATTATTATTATTATTATTATTTCTCTCAGGGATTGCTTGGTGATTATTTGTGTTTTATTTATTTTGTATTTTGTCAAGGAGTCTGAGATAGGTATAGTAGTATATAGCTGTAATCCTAGATTTGGGGAGTTGCAGGGCTGAGGCAGCCTGGTCTATATAGTATGAAATTCTATCTCAAACAAAAATAAGAGTCATTTCTCACCTGGCAGGTAACATCCCCTTAGTGTCTCAGACTGTGTTCTCGAAGCTGCAGGCACTGTGGGAACCAAGTGGAAGCTTGTCCCTCCAGGTTTCCTACTTGGCCCTGTGTTGACCTTGTGTCCTGGGAGGTGGATGCTCTCTGCCTGTTTCTCAGGTCGAGGACTCTTAACCAAAGACTTTGTTCTCTGCAGCATCAATTTCCCAGAGAACGCACTAAACATCGTCATTGCCAGTGACACCAATGCTGGAAATAGCAATGCTGAATAGGAGGGAAAGACATGCATTATGTGTGGAGCACAGCTGGCTTCCAAAGCAGGTCCCCTGCCAGGGAACTGTAAGAAACGTGAAGAAAGTGGGCACATCAGCTCCCAGCCCTCAGGTGTCCTGTCTAGAGGGAGTGAGCACACCTCAAGTTTATTTTCAGGCCTTCAAGTTTGTTCAAAAGTTCAGAATGTGACCCATCTCACAGCTGTAGAAGCAGCCAAGGGGGATCTGCACACAGCACCCCTGTCCTCTGACCTGGAGTGTGTTGCCTCCCCTGAGGACACTTGGATAAGAGAGGAACTGAAGGGCTCCCCAGCCTTTGGGGATTGTTTCATTTTGTCAGAGGGTTTCCTATTGTAGCCCAGGCTGGCTATGAACTTGTATCCCCCTGCCTCAGCTTTCCAATTGCCAGAATTGTATGTATGCTCCTCCACCAAACTAAGGAGGCTTTTGTTCTGAGACAGAATATAGCTATATAATCCAGACTGGCCTCCAAACTGTGATCCTCCTGCCTCTGTCTCCTGAGGGTTAGGATTACAGGCATTCAGGGCTCCACCACATCAGGCCTTTATAGATTGCTAAGCACCTACTGTGTGGTGTGTACAAGGGACACCTTTTCTTACTTAATCCCCCCATTATCACAATAGGAGGGACTTATTCTCCCACTTTATGGAGGGAGCTGTGGAGTCATAAAGGTTCCACAGTGACATAGCACTGCCAGGTGATCGGGTAGAATAACCACCCTTTCTCCGGGTTGAGTGAACGATGGAGCCATTTGACTTGAGGGCTGATGCCTTTCAATGGCCTTCCTCATGTTCTCTCAGGCTGCTCCCCATTCTCTCCACCATTCTCTTGCCCTGGGAACCAGATGAGCAGCCATCACACATGGTACTTTCCAGGTCTCTTCTCACCCATGCCTTAGGTAGTGCTCAGAGATCTGGCAGCCCCAGGGATCCCCCATCTGGCTGCTGAAGCTTGCTGTCTACTGGGAGGTAGTTCCTGCAGCTCCAAGCAGGTGCAGAGAGCTGGAAAGACCTGCCATTCCAGAGCCTGGTAAGTGAAGGACCCAGGAGACTTTCTATGTCAAGTGAGGGAGGGTGTCGCTGCAGACTGGGTCTGTGTAAGCCCAGCAATGAAGCTGCCTGTGGCTGTGCAGATAAGGTGTTCAGGCACAGCCTGGGTGTCGGTGGATGTGGTGGGGTGATTTAGAGCCAACACAGCCAAGTGCTTGTCCATCGCCACCCTTTGTGACAGGTTAGTGTAAAGGATCTAGAAGTGTGTGGACATGATGGTCTGAGATGGCCCCTTAGCCTGAAGAGAATAGAGACCATTTTTCTCCCCGAACCTCACTCCCAGGAAACTTCTGGAGCCCAGTCAGAAAGGACTGAAGGGTTCAGGTCTGATGCCTTTAAACTCTGGTTGATGTCACGGGATGAACAAGGTATCAGTGATTTCAGCAGCAACAGGCTCTCAGGTCACAGCATCTCAGACTGGAAAGTGCCTGAGACCATCCCACAGAACTCTCTTACGATGTAGAAAGTGGGCTCAGAGAGGGCAAGCGAGGCTGCACAGCACAGCACAGTAAGCCACCCTGAGTCCCGACTCAACAGAAGGGCTCTCTGCCGAAGTGGTTCCTGGCAGTCCCCTGTGGTAAGTCACCATCCCTGTGAGTGCTCAGCCTGAGGGGCTGACCTAAAAGAGGGTGTTCCCCTGGATTCTGAAAAACATTAAGGACACAGCCCTGTTGTTTGAAAACTGCATCCCTGTTCATTTTAGTACGCCCACTTCACAGAAAACACAACAGATAGGCTGGCTTTTCCTTTGCCAGATCCCTGAGAGATGTAGGACTCAAGAAACATTGTGCTTAGAGCCTATGGGGAGCCAGAGAGGTCCCAAGCCTAGCGTTTCCCAGGGGGTAAGCTGCAAGGCTGGGCAATAGCGAAGGCAGTTGTGGAAAGGAAAGTCACAGTGGATTTATTGAAAATATGTCTTTGTTTTGTCATTGACCTGATGTTCCGGAGTCGAGGCTGGCAGAGACCCTTGTCTCCCTGCTCCTGTCCCCGGGTTCCACTTTTATCCTTCCCTCGTGTCTGCAGAGGCTGGGGAAGGGTTGGGGTTGAGGATTTCCTCCCATTTCAGCTCAGGGTTACTGAGTGACTTAGTCTCTGCATGTGACAGCTGGTGAATCAGAATCTCCTGAGGGGCTCTGTCTAGATCAGATCTGACCATGGACAGCAAGTGAATGACAAGCCATTCCCTGTTCACTCTGGGCTGACATGGCAGCCGAGCATGCTGTTAATTTTGCTGTTTACAGAAAGAAGTCCGGGGTGAGTGGAGGCTTTTTTGGTGTTTTAAAGCCAGATGGTATTTCCTGCCTTGATCAGCCTTGGAGCTTTGGTTCCCATGGCAACTCTGAAGTTCCACCTACTGCAACTTCCTCATTCTCTGAGCTTCTTCCTCTTCCACCATAGTGTCGGGGGCCCAGGAGAATAAAGCCATTAACTAGTTTGTGTGTTGCACTTCACAGCTGACTCTGCGCTCCAGCTCCAGCACTTATGACCTCACTCGTCCCCGCAACCTTGCCACAGAGCATCTGCTTGTCTCTCTGCTTCGCACAGGGAAACCCAGGTTCCAGAGAAAGGTGATCTGCTCTGCTTGTCCTCATTGGTGTCAGCAGGACTCCAACCACATCTCACATCTCTGGACCTTGGGTGGGATGGGCACACCCTAGCTCTCCCTCTGCTCTGCTTACATTTCCTAACTGGCCAATTTCATATGTAAGTTGGGTCAACTGGTATCTCCACCAAGTTAACTTCTCCTAGCATCCCTTTGCTGCAAAATGGTAATAATGGCGCCCCTAGAAGGGTGGGGAACTTACACACATGGATACGTATATATCCACAGTACGTGCCTATCTGGATTTGAAGGAGACCTAGCATCGCTCTAGTTACCTTTTGACATTTAGCATGATGTTGTCATCTACAGATGTGCTGGGCCACATTCACAGATATGTGATGCATGCAGCCTGCAGGCCACAAGTTGGGGACGTCTGTCAGAGGTAACAGCAAGCACATAGTGCTTGTTTGCTGAGGTGAGAGCAGTACATGATTTCTCGTGATGCAATGGACACACACATCCCTGGGGTCCTTATAGGGATTTCACTTATGAATGTCCTGGGGAGTAGACCCTACTTCAAGTAGCAATGCTGTAGCTTATGAAGCACTGTGTGAGTGTTCTGAATGGCTCATTGTGCAGAGAGGCATGGCCAAATCTGTAGAAAATGCTGGAAGCTGCAGGGATGTCTAAGGGTGTGGGCAGGAGCCAGTTGGAGTATTCCTCCAAGTATAAGATTGCCAGAAGGGCTCCCAGGGCTGCTGCCGAGGTTCCGCACATCCGGAAGCCTCATGGGGCTTTGGCAGTAACTGTGTGCATCCTTGGGACATTCAGTAGAGGATGGAAAGATGTCAACAGGCTGTATCCTGGATGACAAAATATAGTCATGGGTAATGATGTGGCCAAATCTTCCCAGCCAAAAAGTACTTTTAAAAAAGTCATCCTTTCTCAGGAATGCCAAAGGACGCATTTAAGCTCCTGGCAGAAGGGGGAGTGGAGCTGATAGCAGGCACCTGGTGTTGCTCTGTCTGGCAGTTTTCTTTGCTCTGTATTCTGTATGACTGTGGTTTGCAAACCGAATTATGTGCATTAAGTTAATTGCTATCCAATTAACAAATATTTTCCATTCATTCTTGTAATCAATCTGGCTGGTACATCCCATAACCCAGCTCTTTTGCCTGTCCCCAGCCCCGTGCTGGTCAGTGTGGCAGTGCCAAGTGGTTGATGAATAGTTCATGTAGCCTGACCCACACCTGACAGACAGAAAAAAAATGACCAGGAGCTTGGGTGTCGGAGTGCTTTCCTTGTGAGGAGCCCACAGACTGCCAGTTAAGTGCCACACCTGCCCCTTGATCAGGACTGTCATTATTCTAGAGGATGACAAGCAAGGCAAGGACTTGGCTTGGCTCCCGGGGTTTCCCCAGTGCCTCTGATGATGCTCCATGCTCAGGCCTCAGCAGATGAGCCTGCATCCCAGTTCCCATGATCACTAAGGACACAGTAAAGTCAGCTTGCCCAGTAGCTTCATTCTCAAAGCCTTACACCTCTGGGCTCTGACCACTGATCCCTCATACTGAATGACCTTAACCCTCTTATTCTATGTGTGTTCCAGGAGGCAGACTAGTGTAGACTGGCTGTGCTGTCTAGTTTTATGTCAACTTAACATAGCTATTGTCATCTGAGAGGAAGCCTCAATTGAAAAAAACATTTCCAGATCGGACTGTAAGTGGACAAGCCTATAAGGCATTTTCTTAACTAGTAATTGATGGTGAAGGACCCTGCCCATTGTAGGTGGTGATACTCCTGGCTGGTGGTCCTGGTTTTTATGAGAAAGCAGGCTAGGTAACCCATGAGCAAGCCAGCGAGCAGCATTCCTCCATGGCCTCTGCAACAGCCCCTGCCTCCAGGGTCCTACCCTGTTTGAGTTCCTGCTCTGAATTCCTTCAGTGATGGACTATGATCTAGCCTCCAGCCTTTGATTTAGAGCTTGATCTGCCAATGGACACGTGCTGACAGGGAAGCAGAACTAGGTGACAGGAGAGGTGCAGAGAGGGCCGAAAGGTACATGAGGGGCTATGGAATCCCCAGGATGAGCCTCAATGGCGGAACAGAACTTGGAATGTGTGATCATGCCTGTGACAAGTTCTAAGCCCTATATTCATCTCCTGATGAGCAGAGACAATTGGTCTACTGAATGAGCCCCAAGTTAGCTCAGAACTGCAGAAACGAGAGGGTGTTGAGTATGGGGACTCTACCTCAGGGGACATTCTCACTCCAGAAATGGGGCTCACTAGCCCATTCTGAAGCATTTGCTGTACGGGGTTCTGGGGACTCTGGCTTGAGACTCTTAGTATACTTAAGCCCCTCTGAAAAGCAGCCCATGTATATGAGAGAAAGCATCCCAGAGCAGATACTGATCTCTTACAGAGGACAGAGCCGAGGTCAACAAGCCTGGCTGGAGAAGGGTGGAAGGCCACTGGACAACAGGCCATGACATAGGCCCATCCCCTGTATCTGGTAACCAAATCTTAAAGCAAAACTTAGCATTGTAACCATCAACCTGGCTTTAAAGTGCAGCAGCAGAGTCACACTGTGGCACTGTCACAGCCTCTAGAGAAACCCTCTCCAGCAGCCATCACGCCCTCTCCCAGTCCAGCCTCACCACCACCAGAACACTTTCTATCTCCACGGGCCTGCCACTGTGGAGACAGTGTGGTCTTCTGCCTGGTTTTTCCCTTAGTGAGGGTCTCAGGTTCATCATGGTCAGGACTTCACTCCTTCCTATTGCCAGGTAACATCCTCTCTACAGACAGACCACTTTCATACAAGATGGACACCTGGTGTGATGGCTTTGTCAACTCACAGAGTCTACAATCGCCCTGGCAGAGTCTCGGGGAGAGGGCTGCCGAGATTGGGTTGGCCTGTGGGTATGTATGCTCGCAAGGCATTTTCTTAATTGGGACAACTGATGTGGTAAGACCCACTCTGAACACGAATGGCACCACTTCACAGTTTGGACAATGCAGGGAGATCTGAGCTCTCTACTTGACTCTGGATGTGACCAAGTCCCTCAAGCTCCTGCCTCTGTGCCTCTGCTGCCCCGATGGACTGTAACACGGAACTGTGAGACGAACACCGTTTCTTCCTCGATAAGCTTTTGTTAACAGTAACAGGAGAAACCATGACACCAGGGCACCTCCACCTTCCGCCTAGTGTGATGGCAAGGTCTGGTTGGAACACAATTTTAGAACACGCTGAGGAACGGAACTGCTGGGACAGACTTATCTCTTGTTCGTACTTCTGGAGCTGGGCTTGGCACCAGGTCCTTGGAAACCTAGAGCTTCATCCCAACCTGCCTGGCGCACATTCTCTGTTTTACTTGTTGGAGGCTTTCTTCTGCTTCCTAGCTTTTCATGGCTATGGAGCAAATGAGGTCTCAATGGAGCCTTAGGGCAGTAATTTCAGAAGATGCTGCAGCTCTCACCACATCCTCTTCCCAAAGCAGAAAGACTTGTCAGTGTCAAGGCCAGTGGTGCAACTGTAGGCTTTGTGCCAGGGTCACCTCTACCTGCTACAGACACTGGGAGTCACCTGGCAATCCATTCCCCAACCCCTCCTAGTCTGGATTCCTCTCCAGCCACCCCAGAACGCAGGCTTGCGCGGCCTCCTTGTCTATGTGGGAGGTGCTACCTCCCTGGCAGCTCTGGTCTCCGGGTGTTCTTCCTCAGGGGCAGTTATTCTGTCCACAGGCTCTCAGTTACCCCCACACCTAGACACCATGCCCTTCTGCTTGTTTGAGCTCCAGGTGGTGAGGTACCACGACCAGGGCTGAGGTAGAACTCTTTCCAGAAACGAGAACCTCCGAGCTATTTATAGCACTCTGCACCCCCTCCCCACTATAAACAAACTCCAAAGAGGAAATGACAAAGTGTCATTTGTTTGTGTTTGGTTGCTGGCTGGGTTACTCATTGCTGACAGGCAGTCAGACATCAGGAAGAGGACTCTGAGGTGAGACCTGCATTCAAACCAGTGTCCCTCCTTGGCTGGGTCTGACCTACATACGTGAAGCTGGTTGCCATTGGTGTGTCACAGTCACCAAACTGACCGGAATAAAAGGTTCCAGCTGCCTCAAAGACTCACTGTGGAGATGGGGTTAGGGAGTACACAGAAGCGCCCTGTAGCATGCTAGCTATACAAGAGGAACCCTGGGCAGCATGCTATGCCCTAAAGAGCACAAAGACAGGGGACACATTCCCCATTTTTAATAGATGTAGTCTGGCAAGCAAACATCTTTCCAAGAATCATGTCCCTGTGTAGAAATAATGCTGCAACTGATGAGAGAAAAATGAACACTGACGGCAGGGCTGAAGGAAGATGGCGCCGTGCTCTCTGACCATTGGGGGAGCCACCCCAGTGTGAGTTGGGACAAGGTCACATTCCAGTCCTGCCATTGGGTATCCTGATGGAGATGACTGGGGCTGTGTCTGCTGGATGTAGAGGGAAGGCTTGCACAGGAAACAGGACCCTGCTCTGAGGTGAGTTGGCTCCACTCAGCGGCAGGGTTCTGGCCAGCCGCAAGTATGGTTTTGTCCACAGGAAGTCCAGTGGGACTGGAGGAGCAGGTGGGCTTGGTGCTCTCTTCCTGTGTGGCTCTTTCTCACAGCTCCCTCTTGCACCCTCACATCACTGTCTATTTGTGTGCAGCTGTACTACAGCTGTGGCTGTGTCCAGGTTTGTAGCACCTCAGGAGCAGTGGGGAGCCTGGCCAGCCCTCTGAAGGCTGCATGTGAGTGAGCGGGGAAACTCCCGAGGGTCTCGGCACCCGCTTCTTGGCAGTCTGTAGAATCAGGCACCAACTTCATTAGGAACAGCACCTAGCTTCCTCACTTGTTGAACAGGGCCTGTTGGTGATTGCTTAAAATGACCAACAGCAGCCACAAGGGGTGCTTCACCACACCTTCTGCAGGGTTCATCTCTGTGTAGCATCTTTTCCGGAAGGGTTATGCCTTGAGGGCAGCACATACTTGCACATATAGGTTAGGGCTTATATCTACAGCTGTGCAGCCTCCATCATGGCCTGCATATTCTCAGGCCTCTGCAAGGCAGAAGCAGAAAGGGGGACTTCCCAGGCCCTTTGCCTGCTTGCTGCATCAGCTCTGATGATTTGGCTAGCCGGCCTTCTTTCTGTCTACTTGCTGTGAGTCCCAAGGAAGAAATAACCCAGGAGCAGGCACAATGGAAGGGCAGGGACGCACTGCTCAACCCTCAATGCCTCAGGGCTCCAAGACCAGCAGCGCCAACAAAGTTGCAGCTACCTCCTGTTAGACGCTGGTTCTTCAGGTCTTACCCATCCGGCCATGGCTTGTTGTTGTTGTAGATGATAAAAAGAAGAGAAAGAGAGAAGGGGAAGAGACAGATTTAAAAGATACAACCATCTCTGAGATTCTGACCATCTACACCGCTCTAGGGCACAAGCGGCTTTCTGGCCTCCCACTGACTCTGACACCTTGGACAGCTGCTGCTCCTGGGAAACCCCAAGAGGAAAACCAAGGCTCAGGAGATGAAGCAGCAAGCTGTGCGTTACTTAGTGAACAGTGGCTAAGCCAGAGCCAGTCCCGCTCCACATACAGTATTTCTAGTGCTTCCAATCCACAGCAGAAGGAGGTCGGGCAGTGAGTGATGCACTTTCCCCATGGACTTAAACCATTCCGGATATCATCAGCTGCCACTTCCCCCACCCCCTCCTTGCCAGCTGTGCCATGCCCACATCTGCCCCAAAGGACTAGCTTCTGTCCTCTGAGACCACTCAGGTGGAACCTGTGGGTCAATGATAACTGGGCCCTCGGTTCGTCACACACGTTATCATACACCCTGACTTGGCACCCACTGTTTGGCTTGTCAAGGACCTCGGGAGCCTCTCTGTGTTCTCAGAGCCAAGTGGTGAGACTCAGTCTACACAAGTCCTCTACAACACAAGTATCACCAGGGCTGGACTGTGAATGGTCCAATACATAATGCGGCAGGTCGGGGCAGCAGGTTGGCCTGGCATCGTGTGAAGGGGTATTAAGGCTCAGGGTGCTCACACTGAGGTCACAGCCTAGAAGCTCACGTACAGGGGCTGTTGCCAGGGGCTCTGGTGTTGCTGGCACTGCTTTCAAAGGAAGAGTGGAAGTTGTGAATGGTTTCCTGTAGAATCTGCCTCTCACGCCCCTGTGGACAGAACAGAAACACACACAGAGAGTCCTGTTAGGCTTGAGGCCATTCATTCAACTGACTGTGGTTGAGGCTCGCTGCACTCTTAAAAAGCCATGAGTGCTCCAGAGTCAAGCTCGGGACTCAGACGCTCCTGGTACCCACCATGCCAGCTGCTGGTGAAGGGAGACCTCAGGATGCAAGAGTCTTGCCCCTGGATGAGGTCTAGGGGCCCCCACCTGGCTGGTGGGAAATCTCCTCAATTGCCCAATTTCAGGAATGCAATGGGATCTCCACAATAAAGCCCCAAGCCTCTCCCACCCATTTTGATGTGGGAACACGTAGATACGGCTGTTTCTTCAGCCCCTAGAACAGCACGACAGAATGCCCAGGGAGAGGCAGCAATAGACACCCACAGGTTAAACATGGATTAAAGCCCAACAGCCTGGGCTCAAATCCCACCTGTCCCTTTTGTCTCTCTACCTTTCTGGGCCTTGGTTTCCTTATCTGTAGATGGGACAAGGTTAGTAGTAGCTCAGCAGGTAGGACCCATCATGGGGCACTATGTGGGCAGCAGGCAGGTCCTGACCAGGGGACAGCACGATCAGACTGTATCTTCTAAATCACGAATAGATGTGGTCAAAACTTAAAGCAAGTTAAAAGTGTATTATCAGCTGAGCCTGTTGATACACCCTTTTCATCCCAGCACTCAGGAGGCAGAGGCCGGCAGATCTCTGTGAGTTCAAGGGCAGTCTGATCTACATAGCAAGTTCTAGGATAGCCAGGGCTAATTAATAAGCCCATCTAAAATAGGGGGTGGGTAATTATTTTTGGAAGACTGTTCTTTGTGAAAGAAAGTACCCATGGAGAAAGGCCAGAGTTCAGAGGTTCTTTTCTTTCACTTGATAAACTTGCACCAGCTAGAGGAGTCTCTGTCTGGACTCTGGCACAGAGCCCTCCTAAGCTGACAAGAGTGAGAACTGCCCTTTCTGCCAACCTTGGAGATGACCTTAAACGATTGTTAATGTCAGCAGGAGTGCATGGATACATGGCAGCTGCATGGCTGAAAGCTGTGGAGTAAGGACCAAGCATAGATGTGAGCAGAGGAACCGGCAGCCATATTCCACCAGTGACAAACGGTGGCATCCAGGTCTGGCCTCCTTCCCCTAAGCATATCTGTAAAATGGGATAATGCAACCTGCCGGGGTAGCAGGGAACATGTCATATGACTTTAAGTACCACTCTAGCCTCAGTCCCTTGAGAAGGAGGCCAGAACAGGCAGGCCCCGGAATTCTCTTTTTCCCCAATCTCAGGAGGGTCCATAGATTCAACCCACTCTCACCAGGACAGCGGTGACAGCTGCCCTCTGATCTTCCTGAACATCCCCAGAAAGAAAAGCAAATGACTGTTACATGCAGGAAATAGCTCTGTATACATATGTATGTGTGTATACATGCATATGGAGATGTAATATTTTTTAAAAAAGCAAACCACTAGTGCTCAATGCTGACAAGGCTTCCAGCGAACGGGAACTCACACCAACAGCTAGCGGGACATCCATGGTACTTTCTGGACAGAAACTCAGGATGACACACATGTACTGTGGCCTGGCTCTCTGAGTTGTAGACATGTATCCTGAGGACATTGGGGAGCCTTTATACAGAGCTGTCTGCTGCATCCACAAGTGGGTAGCCATGTACTAATGAAGTAATAAAGCTAAAACCTAACTGCCTGAGAAGCAAGAATAAAGTTCTGAGAAACAAAGTCATGAGAATGTGGAAATCTCTGCTTGTTTGAGTTGTCGGAATGTAGAAACAAAGTTTCAAGAATGTGAAAACAAAGTTCTGGTGGTCAAAATGTTGGGTCAGAAGGACCAGGCTGAGCTATGACCAGTCAAAACAAAAATAACTGGTGGTCACAATGATGTTAAGATCTACAAAAACAAGTTTAGCAATTCTCAAAATAACTCCCCCTCCCCTCCCTGTGCTGAATTCTGAGAAAAACCACAAACTGTCTCCCTGACTCTAACTTCAAAAATTCCCCGACCACCCAGCTCCTTCCCTGTCTAAGTGACTTTCCAACTCAGCCCTTTCCCAGGGATTTTCCAAGACCAGGTGCAGAGCTGGAGAAGGAAGTTAAGAAATTAGCTAACCAAGCCAAGAACAGCCCCTCTGAGCAAGCCAACCAATGCCCGAGGAGATCCTTTGTCCTGTGTTGCACCAATCAGAGTAAGCGAGCTAGCCCTGTTGCTGAAATCTCTGTTACTGAAATCTGCCCTTTAAAAAGTATAAAGGATGTGTACTTTCGGAGTTTGGGGTTGTCTCTCCCTGCCAGCCTGAGCAACCCCACACGCGTTGGATCAATAAACCACATGCTTTTGCAGCGATCTGTCATCAAGCTGTGTTCTGTGGGGGTCGCACACTTAGGCTAAGACCTTGGGGTCTTACACTAACAAGCAGGGATTTTAGAAGAGAGTTTTAGCACACTTGTGTGAATTTAAGGCAGCAAGAACTCTGCAGGGCACAGTAACACATGCCTGTCCTCTGAGCCCTCAGCAGGCTGAGGCAGGGGGACCCTGAATACAGCAAGGCTCCATCTAAGAAACCTCAAGAACATTCTCAGCACCATGGGGGACCACACAGATTTCATACTAAACAGCAAAACCAGATATAAAATTACACATCCAAATTTATCTCAGCCATGTTTTTTTTTTTTTTTTTAAGAGCCACTGGGCACAAGACACTGCAGAGTAATTTGCCCCAAAGTGAAAAGTGTTGGCCTCCAAGGGAGGGGAGCATTATTTCTCACAAAAATCTTTAAGCATTTTTATACTGTACAAACTTAGTTTTAAAAAAAATCACAATGAGCCGGGTGGTGGTGGCACACGCCTTTAATCCCAGCACTTGGGAGGCAGAGGCAGGCGGATTTCTGAGTTTGAGGCCAGCCTGGTCTACAGAGTGAGTTCCAGGACAGCTAGGACTACACAGAGAAACCCTGTCTTGAAAAAAAAAATCACAATGAAGCAAAGGCTTGGAGCCTAGGCAGGGAGGCCTGCGGCCCGCTGTGACCGGCTTCTGCTGTGCCTTCTGGAACACACAACCCACTGGGGATCCGTGGACCCAGCAGCAGACTCGGGCTCACACTCACAATGGAGACCCGGCTAGCAGACAGGATCTGTATTGTTTTACTAAATGGTGTTATTAGGCTGTTAACACACATTTAACATGTATTTCCTGCTCAAGGCTGGCTGGAACTTGTTATGCAGGTAAGGATGACCTTCAACTCCCGATTTTGCTTTTCCTAGACAAGGCTCTCCTGTTTCTCAGGTTGGCCTTGGATTTGCTATCTTGGTGAGGACAGTCTTGACCTCTTGACCCTCCTGCATCCCCGTCCTGGGTATGCACCACCATAGGTACTGTCTTATGCAGTGCTAGGAATCAAACGCAGGACTTCATGAATGCTAAGTGAGCATTCTATCAACTGAACCTTATCCTTAGCCCTCACTTGTAAACAAAAAGCTCTAGGTTACAATGCTGGAGCTTTCCGTTGAGTAAGACGTGCATTTTCCAACAGAACATATAACCGAAAGAAATCTCCATTCCTCCCTGCAAAGCCCACTCATGGTCCCATTCCAGTGTAGTTTTAAAAAGTGCTGGGCTTCTCCAGGGGCTGGAGAGATGGCTCAGCATTTAGAGTACAGGCTGCTTTCCCAGAGGACACTGGTTGGACTCCCAGCACCGGCATGGGGCTTAAAACCTTAACTCCAGGCTCGGGAATCTGTTGCCCTCTTCTGGCCTCCTTGAGTACTGCATGCATGAGGTATACAAGCATTCATGCTGGCCAAACACTCATATGCATAAAAATTAATTCAAGTGTCCTTCTAGACCTATTCAGTTGATTCTCTGGCTCATGCTATGGACCCAGGCAACAAGAAGCACAAGCCTCTCTTTGGCCTCTCAGAGATGCAACCTTCGGCATGTGCCCTCTTTACTGAGCTAAGTGTCAAAAAGAACCGCCTGATAATCAAAAGAAGTTCACGCTCAGTCTCAGTGAGGAGCTGGGGTCTCTAAACAGGGCCAGGCAGAGCCTGTCCTGAGTAGCTAGGTCCATGGTTGCAGGCTGGGGTCTGAGAGCTGCATCTGGCCCGGGAGCTGTGCTCTAGCCACTATCATGCTAAGATGCTGAGCAGGGGGCGCAGCTGAAGGCCTTCATAGCATTATACTTCCTCTAAGACACTGTGGCACTGTCCCTTTCCAGTGGACTGTGCCTGGGCCACAGGGCCTTCTCCTGGGACTGACTCAGGCAGATGACCTGGCCAGGTAGCTGTGGGCTCCAGGGGAAGGACACAAGGTACCTTGGCCCAGCCTCTCAGGTACTCAGGGGCCTCTCTCAACAGATGCTCCACAGAGGATCACCTAACTGACCCACCCTTCTGCTTTCGAATGAGTCATGCTCCGAACAGAACAAGGGCCTGTGCTAACCAGGGGGCAGGAGGCAGCCAACCTGGTACAGAGCAGAAGGTCCTATTCTGCAGTTGTGGGACATGCCCTTGGGGTGTCTGTGGTTATCTTGTCCTCTATTCTGTTGAGGACAGTCACCTCTACTGAGGACACCTTTCTGTTTGTCTCCCTGGGCCAAGGAGCCCACAGCTTCACAGGATAGAGGAGGTCACAGTAGCACCATCCACTGCCATCTCCCATGCCACTGCCTGTGGTGCCAGCTCTCTGCCTATCCTTACTATCCACACCAGAACGTTCTCTGGTTCTCTTCCTGAACTGGTTTAAGCTGGCTTTCCTGCCATCCTTTCTTTAGCCACATGTCCATCCTCAAGGCTAGTAGGAAAATAGAAACCCCAATTCCACACTCCTAACACTCTAACACTTTTCAAAATCCTGCCGTCCCTCCCCTGGGTCATTCCACTGTCCCAGCCTTCGCCTTGTGCCCTCTGGCTTCCCCCAGGCTGCTTGCCATGGCCTAGTCTGTGCCTGTCTTTTGTTCGCTTACCCAGTGTCTCCCATCAGGTCTCCCCCCCCACACACACACACTTCCTCAGGACCACACCTATGGAGTCTACATAGAGGACAGAGCACGCCATGCCTCCTCTCTCCTACGTGTGCATGTGGTTTCGTGATGTTCAAAACTATAGTCACACCAAGTCTGATTTCCAATCCAGCCTCTGCTTCTTACTGGCTGTGTGGCCTTGCATAAATTCCTCCACTACTCTGTGCATGGGGGCTGTGGGGTGTCCATGGCACAGTGCTGGTCATAGATGTTCAGTTCTCAGCACTCACATGGTACCCAGGACAACACAGATTCTTTGCCGTGAATAGTAAGTTGGTGCTTCGGAGCCTTCTGTGAGGGTTTGGTGGACTAGCCAAGGGCTTCTGTTCTCTACCTGACACCCTTCCTAACCATGGAAACCGGTCTCCAGGTCTCCAGCCTGTCTCCGCCTCCTTAGTCTCCACATTCGAGAGCCTAGCTGGGGCCTTGCTGGGCTGGAAGTCAAGGACTACTGTCTGGCTCTAGGCTGGGCTCCCCTGCCTCCCTATTGCCCAGGTAAGACACTTTCAGAGACACTAACAGGGTAGACCAGGACAATGCCAGCCATGCAGTGCCTGCACAGTGCTCCCTCACTCACAAAGGGTCACCTAACAGAAGCGACAGCAGCCAATGGCCCAGACCTAGCTATATACCACAGAGAGGAGGAGGGCGAGAGGCCAGAAGCCCTGACTTCAGCTCCTGCCTTAGATACCTAAATGGAAGCCAGACAGGCCTAAGCCTAAGAGTCTTTACTCCCTCACCAGGCAGCTGTGCAGACTCTGGCCTTATCAGGGCTGAGTAAGACATGGCTGCTGAGCGACCTGCAGATGATAAAAGGTGACATGAATATTTTTTGCTTGGGCACTGTTCATCGTTTCACCGTTGCAGAGCACATTCCTCAGGGCAGAGAAGAAACCAGAAGCCTGGCCATGCTCCTGCCTCACCTCTATGTAGTGCAGCACAACCAGGCAACAGCCAAACCATGAAGAGAAAGGAACAAGAAGAAGGCAGAGTGGCTATATTACCCTGACACCATGCTACCGTTACACAAGTGGGAGGCTGCGAGGCAAGGATGGAAAAAAAGAATAAGTAAGCAAACATCCCGGCCACTGAGGAGGTGCCCGACGGGAAAGGGGCAGGAGGGGCAGGGTCTGAGCAGCCTGCTGGCAGCCAGACAGTGTGTGCGTGGTGTGTGTGCGCGTGGTGTGTGTGTGCCTTGGAGAGGGGGCACTGCTGACATTCATTTTTAAAGGTGATGAAATATAACACCAGGCATCGATGTGGGACATAGGACACAATGGTGTCTGACAGCCTTGCATGTCGGGGCTCTGCCAGGCACCGAAGCTCAGTCACCTGTGGACAGGACAGGGAAGGACAGGGCAGGGAGGCCCAGAGAGGGAATGACCTGTCCCGAGACCCCTCCCACACGCAGTGTGATCCCAGGGTTCTCATCCCACAGCACTGCCAGAGGCAGTATCCATCCCTAAGGGTTGAACCCACCCGAGGAAGTATGTATGTAGACTGGAGGAGCTGCAACCATGTGGAGAGAGGGAACAGCTGCATGGGGAAGGCAGTGTGCGAGCAGGTCAACTCTGCCGCCTGCCGGAGGAGACTTAGAGGGACCATCATGAGGACCCTGGTGACGTTGAGCACGTGAACAAGGCAGGGGGTGGGGGAAAGCTGGAACACAGTACCTTGCCCGCATTCAGCTCGGAGATAGCTGCCAGGATCTGCTGCCGGGAACCATCCGTCTTAATCCCCAGCTCCTGCAGGTCACCGTCAGTGAGTGTGAGAAAGGCTTCCATGTCCACCTGGGGAGAGAGGGACTTGCCACTGTCTGTGGGACACTGTCCTCTACTGAACATGGGCCACGCAGAGGGGACGCTGAAGCTTTCTATGTGAACCCACTATGACTCACTACTTCCAAGTCTGGCCTGACACTTCACAACTAATGGTTCACAGCCTAGCCTTCTGCTTCCCAACAGAGGCATTGTGGGAAGATTTAAAATGAACAGAGCGACAGGGATCTGAAGGACTTAATGTTCTGCCACTAGGAAGGGAATCCCCATCTGATTGCAAGTAGCAATTCAGAGTTGATGGGGGTGCTCACCACTTGTCTCCTTACAGGATGAGAGGTGCACACTGTGGAAAGACAGCATGAGAGATAAGCAGGGCAGGAGAGGAGAGAAGGGCCGTAGAGAGTCAAGACATAGGCACCAGCAGAGTCATGTGCAACTGTGCCCCTTGTCCTTGAAGGTGATATGCTGCCAGATCTGATGGCCTGCCTAGGTGTCAAGAAGAAATGGCCCTGCTCTAGGAGAGAGGCTAACAGGCTTCCTATCCCGGGAAGTTGGGGCTAGGGGATTGTCAAAGTGGCCCAGGTGAAGACACCTCATCACCCTGCAGCAGCCAGAAACCCAGCAGGGCAGGAACAGGCTCCCACACCCAAAAAATCCAGCCCTATCCACCCAATCCTATGCACACAGTGTGGGTATGATGGCTGGAGCTTCAGAAGCACACTAGACTTTGGGGATAAGGGCCACCCAGCTCACGGGAATAGAAGCGAGGTACACTCTGAGACATGTTCTGTGGACACCTCAACGAAGAGCAGGCAGCAGTCAGGAAACAGGAAACAGCTCTTGGAAACGAGGAAGGCTCTGTGGAAGTTTCAAAGGCCAAGGAGACAGATAGGACAGGACAGGAAGAAAATGGAGGAGGAAGGCTGTGCACACATCTGTCTCTACAGCTTTCCCTGCATCCCCTGCTTCCAGGGGGCGATGAGTGACAGCAGCTTTCATGTGCCAAGCTGTCACTAGAGAAACCTAAACCAGTGATCACAGCCCAGGGCTGGTGGCCTGTAGGGCATTTTATTTGGTTAATACAGTGAATTTTTAAATATTGATATATAACCCATCTGCTCTACAATTCACCAAATACAGCTGTGTTTAAAGCATGTAATTAAATTAGTCCACTTGGTGTCAGGACTTTCTTTCTGGGAGCAGGGTCTCAAGTATCCCAGGCTGACTTTGAACCTCTTCTAGTCTCGACCTCCTAAGTGCTGGGTTGTATGTATGGCCACAGCTGTTTTGAGCAGTTTTGGGATTTGATCCTAGGACTTGGGACATGCTAAGTAATTGTCTATTACCAGAACTACCTTCCACCCCCAGCCCCAGCTCAGTTTTAGGACATTTTCATCCCCTATAAGGAAAGCTGATACCCAATGGCAGTTGCTCTGAATTCAGCCCCAGCATCTCTCTTTTTCACACAGGCCCCAAGTAGTCTCACTTCTGTAGTCCAGGATGCCCTGGGACCTATAGCAATCCTCCTGCCTCAGCAGTCTGAGTGCTGAGATGACAGGCATGAGCTACCGTGCCCAGCTGAAATGTGATTTTTGAGTAGTATAGAACAGTAATCCAGATGACCACTGACACTGTTCCTAGATACTTCTACAACTCAGATTCATCCCATGCAACAAAACTGCTTATAATACAGGAAAGTGCTCACAGCTACAAACTTCCTAACAAGGGAGAACTCTCAGGCCCTGTGTTACTGAGGGTAGGGGCTCAGATGCAGGTGGACAGGTGGACAGAGGGTTATTACATGTGAAAACCCTTACTTTAATGGTATGTTCTAGCTGTCACCCTGGAATAACATTCTTACCTCTTGTTCCTCGAAGATGGGCTGGTATTTCTCAAGCGACAACTTCTTAAGGATTCCAGTCAGCTCATCTTCATAAGAAAGAGATGGGATTTTTTTTTTTTTAAGAAGGCATTTTGGCTTTGGTAAAATACAGAAAGAGTGGGTGGGTAGGTCCTACACTTCTCTAAGCTGTGGTTATCTAGTAAGATTCTCCCAAGAAACCGCAGGCCAGAAACCCCCTAGTGGCTGAGGCTAGGAGTGCTCAGCCACACTCTTCCCTCAGAGCAGGCTCCAGCTCCAGAAAGCCCAGATAAGTCTAGAGAGACCAGGGTGGCCTGGCCTGATGGTCCTGGGGCTGCAGGCAGCAAATTCAGAAGTTCCAGCTACTGGGAATAAAACCTGCCTGTGCAGGAGTGTACACTCAATGCCATGGCTAAGGTCTCAAGTCCTCAGTTGGTCTGAGAATGGTGCCAGGGCAGGCAGGCACTGCAGACAAGGCTCAAATGCATGGAGCCCATGGCCTCCCCAGGGCAGGGGTAGCAGAGCTAGGGAGACCCAGATCAGGGTACGGAGGTGGACATCCGAACAGGTAGGCCAAGGAGAGGACATGAAGCAGTGCCTGGGACTAGAAGAAATGCAAGGACATGCTCCACAGGGATGTATAGACGAGACACCAAACACAGGACACACAGGAGAGAGCAGGGTGGTGGAGGACAAGGAATGACATGCTGATCAGCAGAGGGTGGCCAGGGTATCCCTGAGACATCTGACAATAAACGAAGGAACAACCTATGCAGGGATATCTGAGGGCCAGGCATAAGGCAGCATGCGGGGAGGTGCAAAGGTCCTGAGGTGGTGAGTAAGTTCTAAGGAGACAGTGGAGACTGGGTTTGTTCTTTCACTCCCTCAGCAGTGAGTACCAGTGTGCCTACTGTATGCCGAGAACTCAGGAGTAGGCCCTGTGGCCTGGGCCCCTGGAGGTTTTGCTTAGACTCATTGAGAAGAAGCATGGTTACTGCTCCTTCAGTAGAGTGGCAAGGTCAACCCAAAAAAGAAAAAGCTGAAAAGGGAAAGATGAGAGAAGCCCAAGGCTGCTGGTTAGTACTGAAGCCCTCCCAAGATCTGCAGAAAAACATTTCTGAAGGCCCTGGATCTACACACACCTGAAGCTTGCTCCAAACATCCATCTTGTGAGACAATTAATGTCTTTTCATGAGCTGGTGTGAATACAGCCCCCTTCACCAGAACTATAAGGATGCTGACCTGCGCCTACACAGGGAGAGGGAGCAAGTAGGTCTGAAAAGGCCTTCCACAGGTGTCTGCCTATCAGCAGAACAGTCTACACTCAAATCCCACTTGAGTGTGTTTATGTTCAGGGAAGGGAAGAGATGTTTGCCCTCTGCTGGTACCATGAGGCTCTGTGCTACCAGGTCACTGTGGTGGAGGAAGAGGTGCAGATTTGGGACCCTGGGGACTCACCCTCATCGGTGATGGTGCCACTGCTGGAGCCCCCACTGCTCTTCGACTGCCGGTGGGATGAGGAGGAAGACACGGAGGACTCTGCAGTGTGGCCTTTGGGGGAGGGGGAGGGCGTGAGGGTGGGAGAGGTGCTTTTAGAGGTAGCAGAAGTTCCAGAGGGAGGCCGTTTGCTGGGGTCCAGTTTCTGCACAGGGCATAAAACAAAAATGGAAGCCATCAGCTGGTGGGGGGAGCAGATGAAGCTGGGTGTTGTATCTTGGGACATGGAGGTGCCTAGTCAACAGCATGTCTAGTCAGGACTATGATGCTGTATCAGAGACTCAGACGCAGAGCAGCATGGATGGATGGATGGCCAGGAAGTCTGGGTGCCACTCCGTTGCTGCCACAAGGGGTAGGGCTCACACTTAAATAGTACTGAGCCTCCCATCTCTCCACAGAACGGAGCTCCTTGGATTTACCAGCGTTCCAGTTTTCAACCTACAGATTCTACACGTTCTACTAAATTTAAACACATTCCATTTTCATATAATCTTACGTAAATGGTATTTATAAAATGTCAAATTAAAAATTCTAATTGTTGGGGCTGGAGAGGTGGCTCAGTGGCTAAGAGCACTTGTTGCTCTTGCAGAGGACCCAGGTTCAGTTCCCAGCACCCACATGGCAGCACAGAACCATTACCAACCCCGGTGTCCCAACATCTTCTTCTGATTTCTGGGTACCTATAAACACACGTGGTACACACACACAGAGATGCACGCAAAATGCTCATACGCACAAAATAAAGCTAACTTTAAAAAATTCCAATTGTTTACTACTGGTATAAAGAAAAGCATCTGACCTCATATATTGACCTTGTATTCTCTGAGTGACAGCCCACCCATGGCCTCCAATTCTGACCTTGATAAACTAGTTTATTAGCCATGAACATCCATAAGATTCCTTATGGTTTTCTATATGGACAGGCATGCTGTCCAAGGGCAGAGCTAGGTTTCTTCCCTTTGTGTCACTGAGTGTAGTCTCAGGCACGGGCTGTAAGCTATATGCACCCTCTGTATAATGGCATCCTGCTTCCCCATCAGGGGAGCACTTGGTCTTTACCAGCAACTATGATCCGGCTATACTTATTTTACACCTAATTCAGGAAATCCCCTCCAAAGCTGCTCTGTGTTCTAGCTTCTGTGCACCACGACATGCTAGTGTCCTAGAAAGCCGGAAGAGGGCAGCAGATCCCATGAGACTGGAGTTACAGATGGTTGTGAGCCACCATGTGGGTGCTGAGATCAAGCCTGGGTCCTCTGGAAGGAGTAGCCAGTGTTCTTAACCGCTGAGCCACCTCTCTAGCCCCTGGGTTCTGAGTGTTATGTGTTCTTTCTGCATTTCTTCTTTCATCTGTTGTTACATGGTGTGCCATAGTCACTGATTTTCTAATGCTGAATCTAACTTGCATAATGACCCCATCAGTTGGAAGGAGTTTCTTTTTCATCCGTCACTGGACTTGACTGTGTTTATCCCAGAGTTTATGAGGACTACCGGTGCTACATTCTTTCTTGCAGTATCATAAAAATCCACCTCGCTCCCAATTTTAGGGTATAGAGAAACCCTATAGCATAATACATGGTCATACAATAATCACCAAGCATGGTGCTGAACATCTTTAATTTCAGCACTGAGGAGGCAGAGGCAGAAGGATCTCTGTGAGTTTGAGGCTAGCCTGATCTACATAGTGAGCTCCAGTCTCAAAGCAAAACAAACAAAAGAGAACAAATGTAAAAGTCCCAAACCTGTATAGAACTTTAAAGTGAGGAAGAAACTGACAGACCTGGAAAAAGAAATTACCTAGCCCTCTGTTACAGTTACAGATGTTACCACACCTCTAAGAAACTAACGGAGACGGCGAATCATGGACCACACCACCCGACGACTATACCAGAACAACATTCACAGAGCCCCTTCCCAGAGGCAGCAAGAGAACACACGCTTTTCTTAAGTGGCTATGGGATGCTCACCAAGACAGATCACACTCAAGGGCATAAAATAGACCTTGACACACTTACAGGGGGGAAACAGAACGCCTACAGCATGGGCCAGGAAAGAAGCTCAGATTCAGCTGCTGATGGAAGGTGCTCAGCTGAGCACATGTGAGCCCTAGCTTTGGGGTGGAGAGGGAGGGAAGCTGAACTCTCCTACAGAGATGCAGAGGCAGCTCCTCACTCCCACTCACCCTTTCTGCCTTCCCAATGGTTTGGGCTTCCATGATTGGTGAACAAGCCAGAAGCCAGCCCCATGCACACCTCACCATAGCAGTGAGCTTCCTGCTTCGTTTTAACGAAGGACAAAATCCAGATCCAGGAGGCTCCCGTTTTGAAGACTAATTTCTATCCTTCCTAGGGGAGCCATCGAAAAGCACTTCATATCTTCTTACTACTAGATCCTGCACAGAGAGCCATTTCAGTGTCCTCTGATTGAGGCAGTGGTTCCTAAGAGCCCTGGCTGAACGGACTCTCTGGGAGCAGGGACTGATTTCCCAGACCCTACCCTGAGAGTCAGGGCTGCAGGAAGACATGGAGAATTACCACTGCACCAAGCATCAGGAGACTACAGGATGGTATCAATCTCCACTGACTGTCTCTGGGACATAGCTTTTGGCAGCTAACTTCTCTTCATCAGGATATACTTGTATGTTGTTACAGTTGACACATACAGCCCAGTGAGGTAACAGTTAACAGCTTGCATGCCTGTTTCCAACATCAGTGACAGACCGCTAAATGATACTTAACACAGTTAATGAAACCGTCAGAATAGAATAGAACATTTTAGACAACAGAGGAGAAAACTATTTCAAAAGCCCTCAGAGTAGCTGTGAGTGGCCAAGTGGAAAACATGAAACGAGAAATACACTAATTATATAACTTTTTATATCTTATAAAGAAAATGCATCAAGATATTGGAGGAGTCTATAGCTGAACTCTAAAATAAACTTAATTATACAGGTCCTTCACATAAATAATTCTGAACGTAACAGAAATAAACTCACGCGTTGGGGAGAAACTTCTGGAACTAAATTATAAAAGGAACTTAAATTATGAGGTTTCACTGTGCAAGAGAGTTGGGATAAGAAAGTTGTGGAGCCAGCAGGAGCTGAGCATAAATGGACTATTTCTCACACATCTGCTAAGACACAAACTTGGAGCTGGGGAAGGTGGGGGTAGCTCAGGGAGCTGCTATTTAATCCAGCAGGCTGCCCCCAGCCCCAGTGTTAACCCTCTGCTCTCAATAGAGAGCAGTATGGACACATGCAAGTGTGCACCTGAGCCCCTTCCAGCACTGCCACCCCCACCTCCCACCCCTGACACGGAGAAGAGGTGGGTGAACACGGGCCTGCAGGGGCAGAGTCAGACCTCTGCAGGAAGTTTAGGAGTGGCCAGGACTACAGTGCCAATGAGGCTCCTCCCAACCCGACACCCCAACTCTGCATGTGGGTCACAGGAAAACATTCTACAGGTGTCACACGCATCCAGAGAACAAGCACCTTGCTGCTGGAAGGGCCACTGGAAGAGCCGCTCCCACTGCTCGGGAGGGAGGCTGGGAGCTCAGGCGGGCTGGAGCCAGTCGCCAGCCCCACAGGACTGCACTGCTGGCGGGGCTTCTGCTCACACAAGCCAGCTGCTTTTTTCCTCTGAGCAGCGATCTGGGACAGGACACTGTCTACACTGCCACCTGGGGAGACAAGAGACAGGAGTGAGCGTCCTGGCAGGTCCTTCCTGCCTCGTGATGGATCGAGAGCTGTCTCAAGGTTCAGGCTTGTAAGAGTTCTACACATGGGCCCAAAGGGGCTGAGGGAGAGCCGAGTGCCATAGTGAGAAGCAGGGCGGGCAGGAGCTGGCTTGTCTTCTCTCCTTCAGGGCCAGCACGTGTAAATCTCCAATGCCATAGAACTCTATGAGCACTGAGCACTACGCTTCTAACTGCACCCTAACTGCCATTTTCCTCTCTGCTGCCTGAGTATACTGTAACCTGGAGAGGGGTTGGGACGGACACATGGACACATATATACACGGATGAGCAGACACACATGGACAGACACACACACAAGCATGCATGCACTTACTTCCTTGGGGCTGTTCCCAGGAAGCCACTGGCAATGGGTATGCATGGAACAATGCAGTTGGTTATTGCCTGCAGGGGTACCTGCCAGCACTTCACATGGAACTGGAAGATGGCATGCACTGACTAGCTGAGTCTGGTGGTACACACTAAGTACTGGAGAGGACTGAGGCAGGAGAACTGCAAGTTCAAGGCCTGCCTGAGCAACTTAGTGATAGCCAGTCTCACAATAAAAAGTAAAAAGTGAATGAGGGATATGACTCAATGGTAGCGAGCTTGTTAGCAACAAATTCATGTTGGAGGTAGGGTTTTGTTTTATTTTGTTGTTATTGTTTTAGTTTTTGTTTTTCAAGACAGTGTTTCTCTGTGTAGACCTGGATGTCTTAGAACTTGATCTGTAGATCAGGCTGGCTAGAACTCAGAGATCAGCCTGCCTCTGCCTCTGCCTCCTGAGTGCTAGGATTAAAGGTGTGCACCATCAAAGTCACTACCGCCCAGCTACATTCATGTTTTTTAAAAGGCAATTAGTTGACTCAGCCATGGAGCTCAGGCTACAGAGATCACTGAGCAAGTCTGAAAATATCACCTGGGTGTCAACAAGGTGACGATGACCTGAGGGGAATCCCTGAGACCCACAGCAGGAACGCAGGGAACCGAGTCCTACAAATTGTCCTCTGACCTCCACACTCATGCTGTGCTACACATGCACCCACACACATACACAAACTCATATGTAAAATACATTAAAAAACATTAATTTTTTTTAATTTCAGAAGACATTATGTACATGCACAAGAATACAGGAGAGCCTCAGACAGAGTTCTAAGAAGTAGCCACTCCAAGCAAGATCTGAGAGTACTTAGAGCAGCAGCAGACATGCATATGGACCTGAAATGCCAGTGACAGAGCAGACCCTCCTGCCCTCACTCCACCCCCATCCCACCCCCTGCTCATCAGGGCTCTGCAGCAGGGCTGGGTTAAAGTTAGAGTTGTATGAGCTCAGGAGAGTCACTGGAGCCCAGCTCCCTCACCTGGAGGATGCAGACAATAATGTTCAGGGACCATTTAAATGGCTCCGCATCGGGCCTGACACAGGGTTCAACAAATCATTCCGATTGTATGTATAAGTATTCATAATATGCACAAAATAAAATATTGCAAAGTTACAGCAAAATGTTAGTGACGAGTGAGCCCTCATGGGTGTGCTTATGTCTCCCCCACCCGCTTCTGTCTTTTGGCTCATCTGGTATTCAACTTTTTTTCTCCCTGGTGCATGTATGTCTTATGTAGTAGCACGCGGTGGGTATGTGGGAGAACCTGTAGGTAGGCTGTAGCCTAGAACTGTGGGAGCCCTGCCCTGACATTTCCCTGCCTCCAGCTCGCTGGGTAAGTCTGGGCACGTCTCTTGCCCAGTTGGAGCTTCGGAATCCTCGCCTGTTCAATGGGTGACAGAATAGAAACTACCTGAGGCTTAGCCTTCAGTAAGTGTGTGCATCATGAAAACCCTCTGCGTTTTCTCCGTTTCTTATAACACTTTATGAGAAATAGGAAAAGTATTATGGACTTGACCTCTTCCTTCTCCATCCAGCTTCATCTCGGGGAAAATGAGTAAAGGCAAACTCTGAATTGACAGCTCATTAAAAAAAAAAAAA
>JADRCC010575003.1:12688-23664 GCA_019843855.1 Hylomyscus alleni | reverse complement strand
GGTATCATCACTTCACCATACAACATTGCAATTTAAATCTATTTCTATTTTCTGTCTTTGGTTGACAGTTTGCTTAAGGAAGTTAATTTTGCCGCAGGATAGGTCTGCCTGGGATATCTTGATTGTACATGGTCAGTGTTGTAAATGCCGACGAGGGCTTCCCACACACTCGCTTGCTGACAATATCAGAGATAGAGCCTCAGACAATGAGTATAAGTTGGTCTGTAAGTAAGGCTTGTTTCTTATACTGTGGGCATGGTATAAGGTGCCTGATTTCGTTGTTAATTCCTCGGGTTGTCAGTTAGACCCCACCATCCCACTGAAGGGAAGGCTTCTATGCAGCAGTACTTCCAGAAGCAGTGGGTATAACCTTGAGAATTTCAAACAAGTTTATAAAGATGCATCTGAGCTGGAGGCTCTCATCCAAGGAATGCCATGTTGGGAAATGAAGGTGGGGATGAGGAGCCTGTCATTGGACCATTGTCAAGGCGAGGGGAGAGGGTGTTGTTTAGTATTGAAATCATGTATTCCAGATGTGGACATTTGGTAGTCAATCTGCTCTGAAGTGACACGCTGCTGAATCTTTAAAGGGCTTCAGCCGGGGAGAGCAAAATCTGATTGGGCAAATTGCTAAAATATTTAAAGTGCAGCCTGTTAAAGCTTTTACTGCGAAGAGCATCGTGTCAGTAGTTGTAGTCAGAAAGAGCGAGTAATTGGCTTTCCATCCTCATGCCAGTCAGCCAGCATGAGGCTCTATTCCTATTCCTTCCTCTTCATTGCCAGTGCTAATAGCAACCCTTTGGGGTTCATGCATGTATGTGCGTGTGTGTACGTGTGTGTGTATGTGTGTGCGCATGTGTGTATGCATGTGTGTGTATCTGTGTGTATGTGTCTGTGTGTGTGTATGTGTAAGTATGTATGCTGGGGAAACTGGATAGCTGGTAAAATGAGACAAGAAGGAATGAGATAGTCATAAAAAAGGAAGCTGAACCCACAAACTGGCATGAAGCCTATTTACAAAATGGGCAGGGAAAAGGCAGAGTTACTACCTGACAAAACCAAGTGCCCTTCCAGAGGAGTGCATGGCTTAGACAGCTGCCTTTCAAGGGACGGCCTCTGCAGGAGAAAAGAGGGCCATTGGTGACATCCACTTTCTCAGCGTCTGTCATCTCTGAGATGTGACTCTGGGGGACCCTTTGCATTTATAATTTATCACATTTTCCACTTAGGTTTTTCTGCCTTTTCTCCCCAGGCATGACCCCTTGTTAATTCCTGGCAATGACCAGATTGACAACATGGACTCCAATGTGAAAAAGTATGACTCCACTGGGATGTTTCACTGGTGTGCAGCCAAGGAGATTGAGAAAGTCATCTTGGTGAGTGAGGGACCACGGTGTCAACGTCTGTCTCCTTTGCTTAGAGTGAAGATTTTCCTAACTGAAGAATAGAGGACACTGTCACTTGCACTAGCTATTTTTGAAGACTAAAATTCTGACCAGAGACTGAAACAGTGAGATCTCTGATCAGAACATGAGTTTAGAGCAGGTTCCCCCCCTCCCCCCCTTGGGAGAGCAGAACTTCCAATCTTTGCATCATTTTTTATCAGGACAATAGCAGTGATTATGTGCTGTGGCAAGTTATCATAGGAGATAGGATACACATCACTCCTGATCCTCATATAGCTCTAGGGCCAGAGCCTGGTCCGCCATCTGGTAGTTGTGCAGCCTTAGGCCAGTTCTTGAATTCTGCATTTTAATTATCTCATCTGTAGGAAGATAGGATGAGAACGACCCCAACTTATATAAGATGGTGGTGTAAATCTCATCCCTCTCTCCTCAGAGGCGCCTTTCTCTTACCTGCTGTTATTATCATGGTTATTTGTAAATACCATGAAGAAATAGGAATATTACCTGTATTGTTATGTGTTATAATTTTGTTTGGTTATATGTTTGCATTCACAGGCTTGTAGTACCACATCCAGCCTTTTCTTTTTAATGTGGGTAACAAGAATCAAACTCAGATCCTCACACTTATATGGCAAGCACTTTATAAACTAAACTATCTCTCACGACCTCCAGTAGTGTTTCTTCCCCTAACTAACATGTTTTCAGTCTTTCTTAACACATGATGCAGATAGGTGAGTGCATTTGCTGAGGGTGACATTGCAAGACTGTGGTCCATTGTCAGGATGCAGCTCAAATGGTTGCTTCAGGGATGGCTTTAGGGATGCTTTTGCTCTGGCACAGGAAAGTTAGCCCAGACTAATCCATTCTACTGTCTGCCTTTGTCCTGTTAACAGCTTTAGGGTTTGTGCCTACACTGGCATCCCTAGAGTTTATTGTCTTGCTAATTCATGAAAACTCTGTTAATGAAAAGGCTGGCCAGACTGGGTTCTTCTCCCTTGTGCCTCTAATCCCCAGATGGCTGTGGGCCTTCTCCATTTTTAGGTAGGAAAATCCTACCATTTTCTATTTCAGGGCCACCCTTCCTTTAGCAAGGACTTTCCAGATCCTCAGATTGGTTCTGTATGCTAACCCACTAGATTTCTCCACTATGTTTTAAATAGTGTGTGTGTGTTTTCAAATTAATTATAAATGAGCATTGTAAGCCAAGACAACATTGTGCTGGAAGCTATCTCAGATCTGGGAAAACGGCACACACAAAGTCAAAATGCTCAGCTAACAGCTGCTTTGTGATTTGCCAGGAGGGGAGATGGTTCTAACCATTTAGATGCTCTGTGATTGGTTACCAGTGGCTTGATCACATGTTTGGTGTTGGTTGTCTGAATGTTCTATACAGAGTATGCTAATTGACATGTAATCAATATCCCTTTTAAGAAGAAAGGAATTTAGGAATATGAGTTCATCTGTAAAAACAGCATCAGTTAAGGAAACATGGATAGCAAACACACTATGGGTTAGGTACTGTTCTTGTTCTGAGACATGACATGCAGGGTTTGTATTCTAGTGAGGCAAAGGGAAGGCCAGTGGGGTAGCGAATGAGTCTGTGAGAACAATTTAGATATGAGTGAAGGGCAGGATCCTAGGAAGGACAGAGTCTAGAGGTACTACTCAGGCAATAAGATCGAAGGAGACCTCTCTGCAGTGCTGAATAGATGGATTTTTTATTCAATGCATAAAGGAGAAAAATAGAGGGGTGGAGGGCAGAGATGTGGAAGCACCTGTGGAAGATGCTTATGGAATTGATTTATTCACTGAGGGCTTTGGATGATTTGGAAACAGAAGAGACAGTGCTCTAATTGAAAAGGAAATAAATTGAACCATGAAATAATCTTTTTGATGCTAAGTGGTTTGAGATACAAAGTCTTCTTCAGATCCATGGAATAATCACCAGTCTAGGTTTAAAACAGCCAGGGAGTCCCATCAAGTACAAATAGGTTCTGCTTAGGGGGTGCTGAAGGCTGTACAGAGAAACTCCTGAAGGGATTTCCTCTTGGGTCTTAAGCATAGGAAAGCCAGGCTCTCCAGGTTCGAGGTGCAGAACTGGAACATTACACACTTCTCTAGGGGATATAGTTCTGGCATCTTTGAAAACTGGTATTTGCCCCAGGTCTAAGCTCCTGAGGTTAGCTGAACCATTCTACCAACTGGTATCTAGCTAATTTTTGTATCCTTTGATTTCAAACTTCCATCCTTCAGCTTTTTTGTACTTCTCTGTTGAGGGGAACTAGCTTCTTAGATAACCAGGCCAATTGAAAATATTCAGGAGCCCCGATTATTACACACTGGAGGGCTTATCTCTCTGCTTCTGGCTCCAGCCACTTGTACTTCCGTGCTGCTTAAAAAACTAACTTCAGGTCTGCCCCACAAAGTGACAAGAAGTGATAGGAGCCCTCAGGGAGCCTCGTGGGTCACCTTTTATGATATATTTCTTACAACTTGTGTCTCAGACTTCCTTAGACTCTGGTAAGCCAGCAGTGATGATAGCTTCTGCATTATTCTAATGACCAGGAAATGAAAGCTAGCTTCTTTCCCTCCTGGGGGTTGCTGTAATAACCCTGGCATTGTCGTCAATTGCAATATTGGTATTTAAGCAATCAATACACTGGTCAGTGCTAGGGATTAAATCAAGCAGAGGTTGGTATGTTCATTGGACATTAATATGCCTTCCCCAAAGCATTGTAAGCCCCATGGGACATCGTGAGCATGTGGTAAAGAACGAGAAAGATGGCAGGCAGGGTGGAGGTGTTGACTAGAGGAGAAATAAGAACCAGCCCCACCCTGACCTCATCCTGTTGTCTTTTTCACCTGTATAATAAGCAAAATGTCAGTGATGGACAGATAACCATTCGCATTTTCTGGCTAACTAGGGTCCTCTCCTATATGGGAGTATCCCTTCCTTTGTCATCTTCATAGATGCAGATCTGGGGCTGGGAAAAGACATTATCCTGTGTCTTTTCTGATTGGCATCTAGTCCTTTGTGATGACTATTTGCTGTTTTTTGTTTTTGTTTTTTTGTTTTTTTGTTTTTTTTGTATAAGGCGAACCCTTCCAAAAATAATCCAGGAAACCCTAAAGTCTGAACATGGAGTCAGCATACTTTTTCTGTAGAAGGACATATCCAGTGATTTAAGTCTCACAGACCATATGATCTCTTTCTCAACTGACAGCTCTTGTTTTCCATGAAAGCAACCATGGAAAATACCTAAATATTATGAGTTGGCTGTGTCCCAATAAACTTTATTAGAATGTGAATTGTATATGATCATCATTCATAGTGGCATTTCTAAAGTTGATTTAATTTTTAGCCATTGTGAGTTTTAAAAACCAGTTTTAGCTCAGTGTACATATAGAAGCTTATAGGCTTGTATCATCAGATTGAGGCTATAGACCCCAGCAGCCAGCCTATGGCTTCAGATATCACATTCTACCTACTGAGACAGGGAGGGGTATGCCACCTCACTGAAACACCTAAAAAGAACACCTCAAATTCCAGCTGAGACCAACGAATCACCATCTTAGCAAAAGAGCCTAAAGGGATCATTTTATCATCCATCTCTCTCTCTCTCTCTCTTTGTTTTTCTTTCTTTTTCATTTTATCATCCATTCTTTCTCTGTTTCTCTGTTTCTTCCTTTGTATCTTTGTTTCTTTCCTTCTTTGCTTGCTTGTTTGTTTCCTTCTTTCTGTTTTTTTTTTTTTTTTTTTTTTTCCCCTGAGACAGGGTTTCTCTGTATAGCCCTGGCTGTCCTAGAACTCACTCTCTAGACCAGGCTGGCATCCAATTCAGGGATCTGCCTGCTTCTGCCTCCCAAGTGCCGGGATTAAATGATTTAACACCGTTTCACAGACACTAATACTTCCTTTCTTTCCACATACCTAAACATCCCATTTTCTTGTCTTTGTTCTCCTAAAGATTCCTATCATCTCCTGTCTCCTGCTCACAGGTCTACATGGTGCCTCCTCCTTAAACCTATTGTTCTAGAAGGTAGTAATGTGTGAATATATGCTTACAGGATTTTATGATATAAATAAAATATATGCCTTTGTGAATATTACAGAGTATATAACATGCATATAATGACAAAGTAAAAATGATAGCCATCCTGTAATATCAGCCTTACTGATATTTTACATATTCTTTAATGATAAATAGAATCAAGAAAGAAAAAACAGTGCTTTCTCTGCATGTATGCTTACTGTATGTACTAAACTTATCGGAAAGATTTATATGTTCTTTAACATACTGGACATGGAGTTTTAAACCACCTTTCAACTTTCTAAAAAAAAACTGGTGTTGTACAGCAGCCCACATGGTGACCTGAGTTTTACCTTTTTATTCAACTTTTCTGAGTATACTTTTATCCATTAGAACAGGTGCCTTGTGCAATTTTATATATGATGTTGAAGAATCACTCCTTTTCTATTATTCTGAATTAAATTAAACATTTCATTTTACTACAGTACAAATAATAGCTGCATTGGGTACCTTTGTGGTATTTTAATAAAAATGTCTGACATAGTTAACTCACAAAGATAAAAGCTAGCTCACAGTTTAAGAAGTTCGAAGTCTAATGCTGGGCTGCCCCAATTGCCTGGTCTCTTGTGAGGTGGTGAATGGTCATAACAAGATTGTATAGAAGCAAATGTGAGCAGAGAGCAAGGAGATGGGTTTGTTCATGTTTGCTCTTTTCGTACTGATTGTCTTTGGAGAAGACTTGGAGTCAAGGAGTGAAAACTCCCAGGCAGTTGCACATCAACTGTTCCACACCTTCAATAGTCTAAAGACCTCAATTAGGCTTCATCTCAACAAAGATCCACCATAAAATAATGCTACCTTGGAGACAATGGACTTTAACCACAAAGGACCCTTGTGGGGACTCTCTTTAAACAACACCTAAATCACAGTAGTACACAGTAAGCGGTCAATGAGTGTTTGCTTTCTTTTCTGCATAAGTGATGCTTTCTCCCCTTATCCCATTGTTATGAGCACTTCTTTCTGATACTCTTGGACCTCTCTCTGTTACAGACGCGAAGTGAAGCTGCCATGACTGTCCTGAGTGGTCATGTCGTAGTCTGCATCTTTGGGGATGTCAGCTCAGCCCTGATTGGCCTCCGGAACCTGGTGATGCCGCTTCGTGCTAGCAACTTTCACTATCATGAGCTCAAACACATTGTGTTTGTGGGCTCCATCGAGTACCTCAAGCGGGAGTGGGAAACACTGCACAACTTCCCCAAAGTGTCCATATTGCCTGTAAGTCAAGTCATACTATTTAATGTCCAGTTCTTCATCTTTACTTTCACAAGAGGAAGTCCCAGGTGGCTGTAATTGTTGAAGCTTTGATCATGTCTGTGCTCCTTTATGTGGCTAAAGGCCTGAGGACATAGCAGTCCTTCCCCTGTGCTCTGCTAAGAAAGTAAAACCCTGGGAGGCCTTATTAACAGAATTTGTAGCCAAGTGCAGCCCCTTGTCAGGGGTGAAGTTGAGCTACCTTCACATGCATTAACCTACCACTGTCTAAACTCTCTTTCCTGGGTGAAATTTAGAATGTTGCCCTATTCTGATAAACACACCAAGAATTTACTCATAAAATTATTGTTGGCATTTTAATTTGACCTGGCTAATACTTAGAGAAACACAGATCTATCCCACCTTCCATCTAATATTGACCAAATAAATAAAGAATAGATTTAATCTCTACTGTATGGAATTCCATATGTCCTCTCTAGCCAGCCTCTATTCATCCTTTGTCTAGAGACCTAGACATGTTTTCCATGGCTTTGTATGTTTGTGTATACATGTAAAAGCATGTATGTATAGGTGTTTATTGATTACAATGATCACTAGGACACCAATCTATAAAAAACAATTTAGGACTCCATAATTTAGTGTGAAGGTAAGGGATGAGTGATTTAAAAGTCAAATGGCTAGCAACTTTCTAATTATAATATATTCTCCACAAAATTTCAAATTTAAAGAATATTAATTCTTTTCAAGGTTGTCTAAGTCTGTCTATTCTTTATGTGGTTGTCTATGTCAGAAATCCAGGAAAATATTACCTATCCTTCAATGATTTTTATTATCAAGTCACACCTAAAACTGAGGGATACACAGCCTCTCAGCTGCCAAGAGGTTTCTTATCCCCACTTTTTTTTTTTTGGAGTTAATATATATTTTCTTTATTTTTGTGCCATTGATTTATTTTTTTATTTTTTTAAGGACTAAATTTATTCCCCTCTTTTCAGTTGTCCTAGAAAGTAATGAGAAAATTACCTCAAGATTGAACTAAAAGGATTACTATGCTAAAAATAAATGTTTATGATTTGATTTCCTTAATTTCTTTTAAAAATTTGAATGGCAGTGCATTTTGTTAGTTAAAAATTTATATTTATTTATAGTTTTCTTTTTCTTTCTTTTTATTGGATATTTTCTTTTTTTATTAGATATTTTCTTTATTTACATGTCATACAATATCTCCTTTCCCAGTTTCCCCTCCAAAACAAAAGAAAAGAAAAAAAGAAAAAACAAACCCCTGTTCCCTCTCCCCTCCCCCTGCTTGCCACCCCACCCTCGCCTGCTTACTGGCCCTAGCATTCCCTTACACTGGGGCATAGAACCTTCACAGGGCCAAGGGCCTCTCTTCCCATTGAAGACTGACTTGGCCATCTTCTACTATACATATGCTGCTGGCACCATGAGTCCCCCCATGTGTACTCTTTGGTTGGTGGTTTAGTCCCTGGGAACTCTGAGGGTACTAGTTAGTTCATATTGTTGTTCATCCTAAGGGGCTGCAAACCCTTCAGCTCCTTGGGACCTTTCTCTAGCTCCTTCACTCGGTACCCTGTACTCAGTCCAATGGATGGCTGTGAGCCTCTACTTCTCTATTAGTCTCGTACTGTCAGAGCCTCTCAGAAGATAGCTATATCAGGCTCCTCTCAGCCAGCACTTGCTAGCATCCACAATAGTGTCTTTTTCCCTATTTCTTATCTGCTTGCAGAACAGCAGAAATGAAGCCACAAGAGTCAAGTAATATAATGTGCTAAAGAATATGTAAGGGGCTATTTACAGCCACCACCCTTGTGTACACTATGTATCTCCCATAATGCCTCATCTTACAAGTCTCCTTAATGCAAAAAAAGTTAGATAGAGCCTCTTTGGATACAGGACCAAACCCTGACTACTTTATTGTATAC
The DNA here is from genome assembly GCA_019843855.1 of Hylomyscus alleni. Taxonomy (NCBI): domain Eukaryota; kingdom Metazoa; phylum Chordata; class Mammalia; order Rodentia; family Muridae; genus Hylomyscus; species Hylomyscus alleni. The sequence goes on along the minus strand of JADRCC010575003.1, from coordinate 15,012 downwards.
CTGTAGTTAAAGGTGGTCATCTTTTACAATTCACTCATTAAAGAAGCATATCATATATTGTATATCTGTTGCTAAATTCAGAAATGTTGCTGTAAAGTTGAGCCATAGAGAAAGGGCATTTGGGGCCAAAGGCTGGTCCAGGCACTGGAGTGGAATCCTGGGAGAAGGAGAAAAACACCATCTTCTATGGTAGCTTAGTACAAAATTAAGTGTGAGCAACTTTCTCTATCACATTGCCAGAGTATAAACAACAGCTGTCGATGTCCACGTTCTTTTAATTTTCACCTTGCAGGAAAGCCAGCAGTAATTGTGATCTGAAGGAGCTCACATTCAGTTGTAGGCATATGATTTCAAGCCACAAGGAATACCAAAGTCATATATAGAAAGCTTTTGTTTCTCTGGGATGCCCTTATAGAAACAACACAGTTTAAACAATGAAGACAGGGGTTAAGGTTTATAATGTAGAAACCCACTGTGCTTAAGTATGCTAAATTTGGGGGAATGTATAAAGGCTCTATAAATGTAAGACTCATCCTGACTTGCAGAGGCAGATGAGGAAATGTGAATGGGGTCACACAGAAGGAAACAGACACACACATGCACAAATACCAAAAGTCATGCCACAAGCCCTTCCTACATAAACATCTACCTGTGCACCTAGCAAATTAGTTCACTTTTTACACAGATACTTGCAGAGGTAAAGGGGTCATGAGGAATAGCACATAAAAGATAGAAGATGGTGTTTTTCTCCTTCTCCCAGGATACCATTCCAGTGCCTGGACCAGCCTTTAGCCCCAAATGCCCTTTCTCTATGGCTCAGCTTTACAGCAATAGTTAGGAGCCCTATAATAGAATCACGACTTCCACTGAGTCATAAAGAGGAGCTAAAGGGCTCCGTAGTTATCCAGATCCTATTTTCTCAAACTCCAACTAGTGATGGGGACGAGGGGAAATGTGTACAGCAGCTGGCAAACACTTGGCCCCATCAGGCTGAGACTAAAGGCATTTTTAGTATTCATATACACAAGGGTAAACTTAAATCCATCTAGAGGATCAGGGATGCTTTTGGCTGCACGGGACCCCCAAAATAATGCTGTGTGGCTGCTGGGGGCTCTGACATGGCATGGCCCTGTGTGCAAGAGTGTTCATCCAGTCTATTACATCTTCCCTTACACTCCATCATTAACCTTGCATCTACAAAGGTTTTTCTACTGTCTCACATTGTTATGGGATTTTAAAAAACTCTGTTTACTGGCTTATTTATTTTTAATTGCACCGGTAATATACAAATCTGTTCTTGTTATAAAATATTCAAACAATATCAGAGTATGTAAAGTCAAAAGCAAACTTCCCACTCCATCCTTTCCTATCCCAGAGGTAATTACTGTTATTAGTTTAGTGTATAGTTTTTCCAGAGTTTTCCTTTTGAATTTACATATATTTATAAATATATAATTTTTACTTCAAGTAGCTTCATTTATTCCAAATAAATGGAGTTGCACTTTTTAAATGGTTTAAGATACTTATGTCCCCACCACTTACTAATCCCTTTATCTTGGCACTTATTCCAATTCAGTGAGTTCATGGAAGGCTAACTTGGCCTGTGCCTATAGTACACTTCCTGTATTGCATACATGTCCCAAAATATATTTAACTACACTCATGTTGTTGGATCATTGTGTCCTTTCCTTGGCATTTTTTTTCTTACTAAACATTATGTAATAAAATTTTATGGCCTGAAGCTTGCCCCTTTATATCTCCCATGTACAAAATGTACATTAATTCCACTGGCTCCTTCAGCCTCCTGATTAAGCGGAGCCATGAGCCCCCACCTCCTCACACCCTGCTTTGTGGATTTCCCCATGGCTGCTTTAGAAATTCTAGTTGGATATGCTGTCTGTTGCCAGAGACAGAAGTGACCTGCTATTAAATAAACAGGCATTTGAAACCCACCCCCTCGTTATGTTCTGAAAGGCAGAGGTTGCCACAGGACAGTTACTTAAATCAAGACAATTTCCAGGCAGGAGGAAGACGTAGACCCTGGCATTATTCGTCTCGCGTTTGTTAGTAATAGCTTGATTGAGTATTGAGAACTGGCCTGAAATGCTGCCATCAGCACCAACTACCCTTTAGATTAGCGTGCAGCCCTTATTCCCTGAAATGTAGTTAGGCCAGCTTAATGTCAAGACATAAAAAAGATACTTGTTAAATAATGTCCCAAAGCTCCTGCTCAATCTTTAATTTGTTTTTATTTTTTCCTCTTTCCCTCCTCTCTCTCTCTCTCTCTCTCTCTCTCTCTCTCTCTCTCTCTCTCTCTCTCTCCA
>JADRCC010575003.1:0-12588 GCA_019843855.1 Hylomyscus alleni | reverse complement strand
CTCTCTCTCTCCCCACCACCCCCATGCCAAAGGGTACGCCATTAAGTCGGGCTGATTTAAGGGCTGTCAACATCAACCTCTGTGACATGTGCGTTATCCTGTCAGCCAATCAGAATAATATTGATGATACTTCGCTTCAGGACAAGGAATGCATCTTGGCGTCACTCAACATCAAATCTATGCAGTTTGATGACAGCATCGGGGTCTTGCAGGCTAATTCCCAAGGTAAGGACAGCCTGTAATACTTCTCCGCTGTGCCTATGGGGGACGGGGGCTGGCAAGAGGGATATCCTTCACTCAGTAATTCAAAGAGGCTCACATCAGCCTGTCTGGCAATGAAACCTGTGGTCGCCACAATGGCTTACAGAGGAGCATCTGTTCTTCCTGCCATCTGGAGATGCAGGCCTGAAACCTGATGTATGCCTCCCTCCCCCAGTTTGTGGCCTTGTGAGGTAATAGAAGTGTCTTTAAATGCCTCCTCTTTCTGCCTTTTCAAACAATGGGCTTTATGACTGGGGTCACTGTCTAAGAGGCAGAGCAGTGTGTAAATGCCAGCTGTACAATTTCCTTCTCCTTCACTATGAGTACTTTTCCATGAAGCTGAAAAGGGAATGTTAAGCTTTGCTATGGCTAGTGTCACATCGAGGACTCTACTCACCTAAGGGGGAGATCTCTAAAGAGTAGTGGTGGTACAGATACTTGAAGTCATATAGCAAGGAGTGATGCTTGCTGAACTGTACATTTTCCTATGGAAGGCACAGAGGCCTGAAATGGCACACAGCTGCCTTCTCTCTTGGCCTCAGTCTTCCCTGTCATTTGCTCTGAAATCTTGGACAGGTGGTTATAAGTAATGACGTCATCTTGTAGTCTTAGGGAAGCTGTACTCATAATGAACGGCCTTGGAATTCAGGGTAGAGAAGGATAGGGGAAGAAGCATTTTCTTCTGAGTGACAGCTCTATGTGGGTCCTGCCAGGCTTACTGGATGGGCATGATTGACTGCTGAATTGGGGGCCTTACTCCCATCATTCCAAGGAGCAAAGGCCATGAGGCCTGTAGCTACTGAGGTAGGAAACTCCTCATTGGTAGCTCCAAGTGCAGGAATTCCTGGAAGCTTGACTGGATCATGGAGATAAGACCTTGAACAACCCAGCATTACCACCCATGTCTAGCTTCTGCTTAGCATTGTCAGAAAACCAAAAGACCTGAAAACCATTTTATCTGAAGACCATATTACCTGAAAATCATTCTATCGCAGGTTCTCTTCCTTGCACTGGGCCTTGTAGACAGCTAGTGGGGTGGGGTGGGGGGACACAGGTACCCTTTGGTGGGATTGGGTAAGTGCAAGAAAAGGAGAGGCCTGGATGCTTCACAGTAGAGCCATTAGCCTCTGTGAGGTTCAAAGCCACTCTCAGGGGAGTGTCTGTCAGTAGTCTTGCTCCTGGGGACCAGGAGCAGAGGCAGAGCCATCCTTGGGATTCCCAGCAGCTTCAAGCTAAGCTTTCACACCACTGATTTGTGCTTCTCCAACCTTTCTGAGAGTTGCACCAGTCCATAATACTAACCAAGTCATGTCCAGCTTCCATTTTTCTGATGTAACCCTGCCTCAGGCCTAACTTTGGCCTCTCCATTCCACCCATCATCCTGCCTGATGGTCCAAAATATGAATATTGGTGCAGCAACAGAAGAAGAGAATGTGCCAAAACCCTAAGAGACACTTTGAGTTCTGCCAGGCTGTACAAACAGGATATAGAACTTGCCTCCTGCCCAGCTTGCCCAGAGAGCACTGGGGAGAAAGAATGTGGAAAGACAGTGAGCTGACATTCCAGGCGTTGCATGCAGCTAGCTTGTATGTGTATCTTCCTCTAAGCCCCTGTTCCTTAATTTGTCTTGCCCACTCTCACCCTGATGTGAGCATCACCTGGGGCAGCTTGTTGGAAATACATCTTCCCATGGCCTACCTTATACTACCTGTCAGATGTGCATTCTAATGAGATCCCTGGGTGACTGGTACAGGCTTTTCTAAAGCTGTGCATTGAACACGCTGATCAACTCATTCAGACATGCCTCCTGTCCTGGGGAGGGAAGAGCAAAGGAATGGGAAAGATTTGGAAGGAGCAGTTCTCCCCTTGGTTAGAGATGCAAAGAACAGGAGCGGGCAGGAATCGCTCCCTTTCTCTGCCCTATCTGTGTCCTCCTGATGCAATCAGGACTTCAAGGTCCGCAGACATGTAATAATACACCATGGTGTATTACATGTATACTTGAAATAGACATGCATCGTTTTCTTTCTCACCCTGTCTTCTCTCCTGTCATTGGCCTGTGTATCATCTTGCAGTCCCACTCTGGTATTCCAATGGCAATAGTCCAGTGGTGGTTCACAGCACCAAGAACTAGCTCTCCACCACTCACCTCTAGAGCCCCTACAGTACGCACTTCTTTGAGTTCTAGCCATGGGATAGCTAGGGGAGTTGAAGGTCCCTGCTGTCCCCCACCTCTAAGACCTCTTTGACTAGCTGCGGTGCCTGGTGGCCTCAGATCCTTCTCCATCCAGGTATTTGGAAGGTCCACACTCCAAGGGAGAGATTGGAGTTAGAGGGAATAGAGGCATCGTGTTGTTCTTTGCATTTTGGACAACATATCATATGTGCCCTAAAGGAAAGCCATAGAGGTTCCTCACACCTGCCAGCCAGTTTCATCATGATGTACCGCATGGTCCTTGACAAAAACCTCACAACCACCTTTACCTATGCACAAGCCATGCTTTGATTCTTCCAGAACTCAGCTGGGTCCAGAAATGTGAACTGAGGACAGCTGCTCTGCTCTGTGGTGGAGTGCTCATGTGATCATGTGGGAAGTTGTTTTAACATGCTACAGTTGACCAGGAAAGGGGCCCCTTAGCACTGCGAAGGTCCAGGCACCATGGGAAGGATTTGTGTCTATGTCTATGCACTTGCCAGGGCATGTTATTGGGTCTCCTCTCTTTTTCCCTTTGCATCTCTTCACCTTCCTCTTTAGTGTCACTTTTCTAGTCCACATGATGTCAGAACTGACCCAGCCTAGGGATTCTGGACCAGAGACTTTCTGAAAAGAGAGGAGATGTGATGGCTGCTTGTCAAAAACAATTACAGCAGAGGGTGGCGTGTTCCATGTGGGCCGGTATATCCGATGTGACATTTGGGTCTATGAGATGCAGTTTTAATATACAGCAGGCAAAACCGCACTGACAGTCACATAAAGCAGGTGAAGCCGCTTCTTGCTGGTCAGCAAACATCAGCTCGGAGCCACTTTACAGCTCTTTACCAGTGACTAAGTGCCTTTATTTGCAGAGTGCCTGTCATTTCCCTTTGGCTGGAGAGCTGGTGTATTATTTAGCACACATTTATCTGGGGAAAACACTTCCATTTAAATCAGCTGGTACAATAGTGCCTCGTTACCAGCCCGTTTCCCTGTGGTGCTAAAAGATGAGAAGGAAGCCTGATCTTGGGAAGAGTTGGGGTTCATTCCCAGAGAGCCTCTGGGATCAGCACCTAAAATGAGAGATGTGATAGAATTGCTCTCTTTTTGTTGTTTTGTTATTTTAAATATAAAAATGTGAAATGAGCATCTTGCACCTTATTTTCTCTTCTGGTCAAAGCTTCTCTTAGGGAAAAGAAAAGGACGCAGGCGTGTCCCCTAGGCTCCAGCCACTCTAAAGGACAGCGATGACTTGGATTCAGCCTCTCTCTAGCAGCAAGGAACTCGGAGTGGAGGGCAATGACAATAGAGAACAGAGGGCCAGTTAGCGGGAGAGGGACCCAGAGAGGGGCCTTATTTCATCTATTCACACATCTTTGTAAGTCCTCCTAATAGAGATGACAGCTGGGCATGCATTGAATGCAAGTAGCTATTGGGCTCTTGAGACAGGCCTGGTGTTAAAGCAATGGAGGAACTGAATTTTCCCTTTTCTTAACTTTCAATAAAGTTAAACTTCAGTAGCATCAGTTGCTCTTCTCATTGCTAGGACGAGGTAACTGACAGGGAGCAAGTGGAAGAAAGAACAGGTTGTTCTGGCTCATAGTTCATGGGGAGATATTCCATTGAGGCCTGGAAGGCATGGAGGCAAGAATAGGAGACCAGTGGGTCACACAGCACCTGCAGTTCAGAAGCAGAGTGAATAGGAAGTGAGATCAAGCTATAAAACTTCGAGGTCTGCCCCACAGTGATCTCTACCCAGCAAGACTAATGGTTCCACAGCCTTTTCAAGCACTGTCACCATCAAGGGCAAGTTAGTATACATATGAGCCTGAGAGAGGTAGAGCATTTCACCCCCAAACTGTGAGAAACAATTCTCCATGGCTAGCGGCTGTATAATTGGACTTCTTACTGTGGGGAGATAACTTTTTTTTTTGCCTTGCTAAGAGTTTTGATTTGGGGATGTCATCCAAGATTTGTCAGACCAGGGCAAGTATAAATCTGTCTTTGAAAAATACAGCTTGATCCTGGTTAAAGGTGGAGGCATGAGTGGTGGAAAAGTGTTTTGGGGAAATGAGTTGTGGCTCCCTGTGCAGCTTTGTAGTGTCAGAGTGAAACAAGACAGACATGGAGGCAGATTTGAAGTATAGGAGAGACGGTTGCTGAAGACAGTGGACAAAAGCACTGGATGGGTCAGGAGCTGGGAGTGGGTCTTGAGATTGGCCACTAGATGATGGCCTTGCAACTAGAGAAGACAGGACCCAGGAGGAGATGTGAATTGGGGAAGAAGGCAAAGAATTTAGTCCTGATCATTTTGAACCTGTGAAGACCACAAGGAACCATGATGATGGCCTGCACAGCCTGCAGCGTTAACTCATTAATGCTGATGTAAAGAGCAGAAGGTGCTTCAGCTCTGGGTGGAGGCTCATATGAAGCAGAGGGCTCCATTCTTTGGCAGGATACAGATGCTCTTTGAATTGTACTGGAGTTATATCCCACTAGACCCATCAGAGTTGAAATAACATGCCACAGGCCATGGAGATTGCTCCTCTGGTTAAACAAAACAAACAAAACAAAACAAAACAAACAAACAAACAAAAAACCAGTAGCAGCAGAAACCTTATGACCCAAGATTGACCCAGAACTTACTTAAAAAGCTGGATGCCATGGTACATGTTTGTGACCCCAACACTCCTATGGCAATGCAGGAGGCAGAGATGGGAGAAGCAGCTAGAAGTTCATGGGCCAGCTAACCTGAAGTATACTCCTGCTGCAGACTGTTGGTCCCTCTTGTCTTTGTATATATATATTTTTAATTTTTTTCTTTTTTTTTAAATTTATTTATTGCTATATGTAAGTACACTGTAGCTGTCTTCAGACACACCAGAAAAGGGTGTCAGATTTCATTACGGATGGTTGTGAGCCACCATGTGGTTGCTGGGATTTGAACTCAGGACCTTCAGAAGAGCAGCCAGTGCTCTTACCTGCTGAGCCATCTCGCCAGCCCCTTTTCTTTTTTTTTTTAAATTTATTTATTTATTATATGTAAGTACACTGTAGCTGTCTTCAGACACACCAGAAGAGGGTGTCAGATCTCATTACGGGTGGTTATGAGCCACCATGTGGTTGCTGGGATTTGAACTCATGACCTTCCGAAGAGCAGTCGGTGCTCTTAACCGCTGAGCCATCTCTCCAGCCCGTCTTTGTATATTTTTGAGTCATACTAGCCTTCTAAGGACTTGAAAAAAAAAATCTCAAAAAGAGGAAGAAGTGGCAGGGGGTGGTGTGGGAATCTTTTGCCCACAGGCTTCACTTGCCAACCTAGCTTCTGTCACCATCCCTAAGTGATAAGTACAGGTGTTAGTTACCCAGCACATAGCTTTGGGAGGTGACACAGCTAAGATCCAACATTGCCTTGATGTATGTCCCAAAGCTAGCAGGATCCTGTCCTTGAGGCAAGCTGTGTCTCTGTAGGAAAGAATATCCCTTTGTATTTCAGTACCCCGGCTACGTTAGAATGCTAATTTTAAAGGACCTTCCTTGCTCGCTCCCTGTTGTAGGCCTTGCATTTGTGTGATTCATGCTTCATGTCCTAGATGTCTGTCCAATTCCACAAGCATGTGCCAAGCACTGTGTGTGCCCAGACTGTGTGGTATAGATAGAGAACATGAATCCCATTCCCAGTCTGGGCCCTTCCTGTATAAATGTAAGTTGTAGCAAGAAGCACTGCAAAATCTGCAAGGATGAGATTCTTCCCTACCATTCTCACTGAGGTCTGTGATGCTAGTCTGCCACACAGGCTTGTGGAGTGGTGCAGGGCTAGGGGACTGGGGGAGGAAGCAATGTTGGAAGGCTTGGGTTTTAGGCAAGCTTCATGACCTCAGGGACCTGAAAAGAAATCCAGGGGAAGCTGAAAAGTGATGGGGGAAATGACCACTGGTTCAGGAGTGCACAACTGCAATAAGGCCTCTTGTGCTCTAGAAAGGATGGGGAGACCTGGAGAGAAGGAGTGGGGATAGCAGAAGAGCAGACTCTGAGGACTACCTTAGAGAGAGGAAGCCAAGGGCATTGTGCTTGGAGCTGAGGAGTCATAAGCTGAGGCCAGGTGCCCAACAAGCCAGGGAAGTGGCACAAAAATCAAATACCAGATGTTCATTTTTCCACTATTCTATGCTTTGTTGCTTTGTTTTCTTGTTTTGTTTTGTTTTGTTTTGTTCTTTTCTTTTTTTGAGTCAGAGACTCTGTATCCCAGGCTGGCCTGAAACTCACTATGTAGCTGAAAATGACCTTCATCCTCCTGCTTCTATGACACACACACACACGCACACATGGATGCACGAATGCACATATGCACTCTCTCACACACTCACACATCGTGCACACACGCTTCCCCAGCCTTGCATTATCTGAAGTGATTTCTTCCATTTCTCCCTTTGGGAGAGATGTTGTGGATTAGGACCTTTAACTCACTGGATAACAAATGCAGGTTTCTTGAGGATTTTTCTAAGCTGGAATTCAGTGACAGCTCTCACAGGAAGGAATTCAATATGGGTGTCTGAAAGTTTGTTTGCAAGCTACCACCAAGAAGATGCTGCTAGATTAGTCTTGCTGGTGAAAAGATAATTTATTGGGAGCAAGGATCATTACACCCTGGTCCACAGAAGGATTTAACACAAACCATGACAACTTGAAGTGGGGAAAGAGACAAACAAAAGAATCGTGGGAAAAGGACAGCCAGAATTCGGAATGCCTGAATGAGCCATTTACCAAATGGTTGAGATGAGCTGATTAAAAGGCCTGTTGCATCTTGTGTTCCTTTGCACAAAGATCAGGACCAATAGCTAATAATAAAAGGACTAGGTTTTCCCCCTAACATAAGGAAGTCATTCCCAGGAAACAGATCAGGATCTACAGAGATTGGGAGCATTCTACCATTGTGTACTAAAGGAATGTCATTGGCCACCATGATCTCTGTGATGAGAGGCAGACTGAATGGGATGAGCCCACTGGTCCCTTTTTAACTGAGTGTCTCGGGAATTTTCTTGGGTTTTATTACACAGAGTTCTGCATTTTATAGGTTCTGTAGCCTTGCTCTGGAGGGAGAGCTGTGGTGCTTGGCAGTACTGGGGTCATGGGTCTCTTAGTAGAAGTGTTCATATACTTCCTGAACGGTGCTGCCTTTGTGTCTAGGATGCAGTGTGGCCAGTGCTGGGTGAGCATCGATCGACACATCTGGTGTTTCCATTAGAGTGACAGACCACCCCATTCCCAACTCCCATGTCACTCTTCAACATCTGCCCTTCCCACTTTATGCTCTCCTCCTCCTCCTCTGAGCCTGGCTTCTTGCACATGCAGGCTACAGACACACCTATGCACATTTCTTCCCACCCAGCTTTGCTCCCTGAAATCAGAGAAGCATTTTTTCAGCTGCTCCTGTATAGCATTTCATTACCACAATATTCTCTCTCAATTCTGAAATGGCAGTGGGGGAGCACCATTTCTCTTTATGCCTACCGAACGAAGAAAGCTGAGCACTAAAATATTTTCCTTCCGTTGTAACTGAAATGGCTGTTGGCTTCCATCCCAAAAACCAGAAAGACAATTCTACTTAACTGTTTAGAGATTTATACATACCACACTGGAGTAGCCTCTAGGTAGTAACTTTAGATACCCAGCCCAATAATTTTCTTTTATTGGCTTGTGATTTAGATCCTATTTGGAATCCTCCATAATAAGAGTAGTACATTTCATTAAAAAAGCTTACTAAACAATAAAGGAAAGACTGACTTAGGGCTCTGAGAGGGTCTCAAGTACATAGAGGGGCCTGTGCTGTTACATTTCTTCTGCAGACTTAGCAAGATGAATCTCAGCCCACTAGTGCTGATGTGTTTGGTGAAGCAGCAGTTGCAGCTATTCTGTAAATGGCTTCAAGTTAGGAGAGTGTTTCATACATAGAATATTTTGTCACATGAAAGAACCTCTTAGGACCACCATTTGCTGTTCTGGTGATACATTCCTAATGCAAGAAATGAGGATTGACAAGAGCCATTGCAACATGAGACTGAGGTTGGACTACTTTCTGACCCATACTGAGTGACTTCCAAACATGGAGAGAAAGAGGGAGACAGAGAGAGAGAGAGAGAGAGAGAGAGAGAGAGAGAGAGAGAGAGAGAGAGAGAGAAGGAGAGAGAGGAGAGAGAGGTGAGCATGCAGGTACATAAGGGTCATGTGTGTGGAGATCAGAGGTCGATATTAGTTATCTTCCTGAATTGTTCTTCCTCTCTGATTTTGAGTCATGCTCTCTCATTGAACCCAGAGCTCACACCTGGGATTGCTTGTTGTTTCTTTGCTTGTCTGTTTCTAACATGGGTGCTGTGAACCTGAATTCAGATCTTCATGCTTGTGCTTTAAGTTTGTTAGCAATGGAACCTTCTTCCCTTCGCCAAAGTTTTTTCTTTGGGAGGTGAAAATGGAAAAATGAAATAAAAAAAAAGGGAAGACTCATCTGTTCCTTCCGCTGCTTATGGAGCAGTTGACATCCCCGTGCAGACTATAACCAGCTTGGGCAACACAGAGAAAGGGAGTGTAGCCTTGGAGGCAGAAAGCAGATATGGTGTAGTGTCCAGAATGGACTCAGTTCATCACCTAAACATCAGACCGTCACCTTTAGATGACTCCTCCAAATGCGTGTGCCTCATTCATGTCTCTTTTAAAAATTGTAATGTCTTTCTAGCTTATCCAGGTGAGCCACGACCCCTACTTTCACATACAATGTTATATAATCTCCCTGGAAACCTGCTGAGGCAGAGGTTACACTCTTCATTTTAAGGATGAGAAAATGAGGCCCAGAAAATTAAGCATCTATTCCAACACCAGAGTTATTCAAGAACACATGGAGCTGGTACCCAGACAGTCTGATTGTAAAGAAGGTATTTTTGCAACCACACCCACCTGCTCCAATTAATACAAGTGTTAACTGTGTTCTGATGAGAAAGGGCCTTGAGTCTGTGTATCTACTTTTAGGGGTTATCCTTGGGGAAAAACATTCCAGGGAAGAAAGTACTCCCCAAAAGCCTGCCTTGCCTCTAAATTACCTTTGTACTCAAAGGGTTTCTCTTGAAGTGTTTTTTGTTGTTGTTGTTTTTTGCTTTTGTTTTTGTTTTTGTTTTGCCTCAATGAATGAGTGTTTTGTGGGGTAGGGGTCCCTGGCTCTTTCTACTGCAACTGGAATCACTGAGAATCCTTTAGGTTGACTCTTTTGCTCCAACCAACACCTGTGCGGAGAACAGAGTGGAGGAAATGTAAAACATTATGCTGAGTCTTTCCTCATGAACAATGGATTTATCTGAACTGTTTTTTCCTATTAATATGGATTATATGATCTGTGGAGTTGGCTTAATGAAGTGATTGCCAAGCAAACATGAAGGTCTGAGTTTGGTCCCCGACCTATGTGAAATAGATATGGTGGAATGCATTTATACTTCCAGTACTGGGAGGCAGAGAAAAGTGGGTCTCCAAAGCTCACTGGCAGGCTAGCCAATCCACCCTAGTCTGTGAGGCTAAGTCAACTAATAGACCCTGCTCAGTAAACAAGGTAGATAACACTTGAAGAAAGACACCAAAGGTTGATTTCTGGCCTCCTTACACATACACATACACATACACATACACATACACATACACATACACATACACATACACATACACATACACACACACATCATGCCCACTCTACCAACCATGAACACATGCATGAATACACATACACACTCAATGTGGATTGACTACTGAGATGTCAGAAAAGGTGTGGAATGTTTGAAGCTTGACTTCTGTTTTCTTCTGTAGAGAAATATTCAAAACCATTTCTGTTTCCTAGAAGAGAAGTTTCAGTAGGAAGTATCAGGTTAAAATGAACAGAAGTTTCTATAACCCAAAGCTTCCATGAATGGTCCAGGTAAATGGTTGTATGGAATCCATGCAAAGTTATACAGTTGAAGAAGACAGTGGAAGCCTGCCATCCCATGGATTCTGTCTCTGTTCTGCCTCCCTTCTTTCTGTTATACCCATTATGTCTTTCTCCTTCTCTTCCTCCTCTCTCTTCCTCCCTCCCTCCTCTTGCCAATGTTCCCCCTTTCTCTCCCTCCCTCTCTTCTCCCCATCAATACAATTCTGGATAAGGGAGGACTGTGGATCAACCAACAGTTCCTTTCCTGAGCACCAGTTTTCCTTACACTTGGCGTTTTCCCCTTACACTTGAGATTAACTCTTCCTGTCATCAAATATCTAATGGTATCTCTACAGACAGAAGTGACAGAGATATGCACAATAAGCTGTATGGCATCATTTGGATGTACACAGTTAATGATACAGGGTTTGGGACATTCCAGAGCATCCTGTAAAGTTCCTAATGAGAGCCATTTGTAACTTCCTGAGACCTGATTTAGTCCACATGCTGAAAATAATGTGCGCCTCAAGCTAGCAAGAGAGCCTTGCCAAACATCCAGTGAATTTTTGCCTCTACCTATCTTTTCACCAACGAAAACATATGAAGTTTCGAACCATCATTTCTTCTTTCCTAAGTGACCCTGCAAAGAAGACATCTAATTTATAAATGACTTAAGTTTAGAGATTTTTAAATCTCTTAAAGGTATCCATGAGCCTTAAATACTTCAATTGTTTTTTTTTTTATGGATTGTTCTAGAGGCTCCCCCTCTATTTCTAGAGCAATGTATTTATGCCTGGCCATCTTGTTACAGGTATCTAGTCAAGATGTTCTATGAGGTATTTTAAGGCCATGCAGATGTGTGGTGGTGTGTGATGTGTCACGAGATTGCTTTGGGTTGCAATCAGTTTTCATCATGGCATGTATTAGCTATTTTCGGATGAGTAACTTGAGTTCAAATCTATCTCTGCCACTGATGAGGCCCAGATAACCACTTCAATATTTCCATGTCTCGTTTTTCTCATTGTAGCTGCCTTTGGATCAAATTGCTCTCAGAATGAAAACAATGTCTGAGCCTTTCTATTATCCTCACAGTACCTTTAAGTAAATCAGAAAAGAGTTTCTCTTTTGTCAGGATCCCTCATTTCTATCTGTTGGATCGACTCAGGTCAGGTTTTCATTTTTTAATTGTCCTTGCTTCTTATGTATTTGGGTATTGACTGCTGGCCAGATATCTGGTTATTAAGTTATTTTCCTCACTTTGTGAAGCACCTTTCATTTGTTGGATGGTTTCCTTATTAAATGGACACTTTTTAGTTTAAAATAATTCCACTTAGTTATTCTCACTTTTGTTACTAGGGTTTTGGTGTTTTATTTAAAACCAACAAAGTGCTGAACTTCACCTCAAAGAGGTGTGTCTCCCTATCTTCTCTTCTAGGAGTTCCTGCTAAAGGTCTCATATCCAAGTTTTTAAACAGCTCCAGGTACATTTTTTTGTATGGAGTATAGGAAAATGCACCAATTTCATTCTTGGACAATTGGGAATTGTGTGTTCATGATGTGTTTATTGAAGAGACTGTCTTGTCTCCATGAGGTGTTCTTGGTGCCTTATTTATAGATTAGTCAATCATGTATAGGTAGTTTTTGTTTCTGAATGAGCCTATTGGTATTCAGCCTTAGTTGCACAATGCAGTCACCTCAGGGACCTGTAAGAAATCTTGAGATGCTCAGGCTGCATCCCAGGACAATTTAATCAGTCATCAGAGGTACCATGCCTCCTACAATGACTCCAACACAAAGCCAGATTGAGGAGCACTAGTCCATTCCCTTCCTTTCCCACAGTCATTGTTTTCAAACCTCCTATCAGAATCAATGAGCCACGGAAGCTTACCCTCATAGAACTGGCAGCCTTGTGAGGATGATGGCTGGAAGTTTGGACAGCATGTAACAGAACTCATTAAAATGCAGGTATAATGAGATCTAAACTTTGATACACAAACTTCCGCATGGATCCAGGTCCACCCTACACATCCTGATCAAAGAAAGCAAAAGAAAGCAACCAGGGGAATTGCCACTTGGGAGACCCACACAGATGGGCACAAGCAGTTCTTTGCATACCTGATGGGCATAGGAATGGGAAGAATTCTAAAAACTAGTCAGAGCACATGACTGAAGGCAAGCAAGAAGGGTAAAT